>CAIGQZ010001336.1:31083749-31109309 GCA_903798205.1 Danio tinwini
TATATATATATATATATATATATATATACTGAGCTGTATACATATAATAATAAGCCATGGTTGACACAAGCTCAAACAAACCTTGTCATCGTCTTGATGAACAGCCACAAAGCCAAGAATAAGAGCAGAATTTGGCCTCTGCCTTTTTGTCATTTACAAGGCCGACTAAAAGCATGAGTGGTTTCACTTTCTCCAGAGAGCTCGCATGCTTGTTTATATTTGAAATAAGGAACTTCTTGAGCTGGTGATAATAACGTGTGGGTGATTATTGAAGTGCTTCTGACATCCAAGCCTTTCAGAAATGGATAAGCGTGAGAGTGAAGCGTGAAAAAACTAAGGAGAAGCCGTAAAGAAACAAAGGAGCAAATGATTCTTTCAGCAACCTAAAACATGAACAAACTGCCATGTTTAACTATTATCATCGCCTTTTGGACTATTATGAACTCGGAATGACAAAATGTTAACGTTACATGTGCTAATGAAGAATAAAAGTTACAGGTTTGTACTGACTGTGTACGTTTCATATTGTTTATGAACCCAGATAAGGCAGAAATGTATGTTTTGGGTATTTTTGTTTTGTAATTGGTAACATTTCAGAGACTGTAAGGCTCTGTACGTGTTCATATATGTTTTATTTATTTATTTGTTATATAATCGCAGATGTTACAATAATATTTTGCATTTTCATTGATCTGCAGCTATAATCAAATCCTGTTCATACTGTAGAAAGGTCAGTTACTCACATTTATACACAAGTAGGCCTATTTATGTGTATAAAGCATCTGTTTTGTATATGATAAGTGAACGACCTGTATAGCTTTACTTTAACATTTCCTCAAGCGAGAATGACATAGACTGCAATTTCTGTTGAATACCACGTACCTTTGGTACCCTTTGGCAGTGGAGACACAGGCCTGATAAAGGTGACTCGTACCATACCATACCGAACTGAACCGTACCACTCAGTGGAAACGAGGCATTACTGCACCATTCCAGGATCAAGTGGAAACACACAGGGAACCGTACCTTACTGTTGTTAGAACATTTTGTCATGACAGTGGAAAAGCAGCTTTAATTTTATGTATTTTGATGAATTATCATGTTGTATATCCAGCAGCTCTGATCTTTGCACTGCACCACAGACTAACATGGCAGTCCCCATCACCCATTATAGATCCAATAATATGATCATTACTAAGCTGTTTAAATACATTAAACATGTTTGGGAATCGGAGTATCACATTTCACAATATACTGTGATTTTTAGAAAAAAGAAGCATAATTCATCTGGCTGTAGCGTGGCACGTGATAAACAATGCATTGCCATGGAAACTTTAAAGTGACAAGTGCTAAATAATAATCACATTCAATTATTTTTCACTTACCTGGGTTAACACACAGGCTGTTCTGAGTATTTCAGAAACTTCTGATCTACTGATATTTTCATGCACAGTATATTGTGAAATGTCGTATTCAGATTTTCAAATGTGTAATAACATGTACACGTTACCATCTAGTAACACAATTAAAGGCTATTTTTATGGTAATGACTTCATTCATTCATTTATTCATTCATTTTCCTTTAGCTTAGTTTTTATTTCAGAGGTCGCCACAGCAACTGTTCCAGCATATGTTTTACACAGATGATTCCCTTCCAGCTGCAACCCAGTATTAGGAAACCCCCATGCACGCTTCTTGCTGTGAGGTGACAGTGCTAACCACTAAGCCACCTTGTCGCCCATGATGACAGGCATTCAAAGATTAATTCCAAAAATTCTATATAAGCTACAAATTTAAATATGACCAATTTTATTTGGTACAGCCTATGAATGTTTAGAAAGACTGCCATTGTAATTCTAGCAGTTATAGAATGCTGGTAGTTCCAATGTTAAGGCAATTCTAATTGCAAAAAGGGGTCAAGCCTGCTACTAACCCGATTTACCTATGATTTCATCATAGTGGAAAGCCACCAAAAGGCCTTTTCACAGCCCCAGGGTGTCATTTTTCAAAAACAACACTTTTAACCCTGGGCATTGGAACACTTGTTCCACACTTGTAATTTTGAAAGCACTTTTGTGCTGTTAACTGCTTTGCAGTGCCAAACATATGCAGTGTGAAATTCAGTGTTAGAATGTTATGGCAAAATATTTAACAACTGAGAGTCAATCACTCATATCAATTGCTTTGGATAGTCATAAAACACTGCATGTTGTATAAAAATGTCAAATTGTGACAAACCATGCATGGAAATTAGAGTGAAGAAGAGCCTGCTGCTTATTTTACCCTTATAGGAGTCTATTTTACCGGTTTCAGGTATCATTTTATTTTTTGTGGCAAGTTGTTTAAATAGCAAATGTATTTACACAAATTTCTGCACCCATGGGTGTGCTGGTCTGAAAAGTTGTGTTATGGTGCATTGTTGATGTGTTGCCATTTTTAGGCAATTGAAATAGGCAGCACCATTGACCAACTAAAAGCTGGTCTAAAGTCAGTGCTGCATGGATTTAGCTGTCATTTAAAAATCAGGGCAACACATTGGATCAGTGGTTAGCAGTATCGCCTCACAGCAAGAAGGTTGCTGAATTAAACCCCGGCTGGGTAAGTTGGCATTTCTGTGTGGAGTTTGTATGTTGTCCCTGTGTTCATGTGGATTTCCTCCAGGTAATAAGTGGACGGTGCTGGATAAGTGGGTGGTTCATATTGCTGTGGCGACCCCTGATAAGTAAAAGGACTAAGCTGAATAAAAATTAATGAATGAATGAATTTAAAGAGCATGTTAGTGTTATGCGCCTTTTCAGGTCCAAAATGTGTGCACTTGCTTAATACACACGGGAATGTACAGCAGTACACAAATATCTTTAAATATCAAAAAATAAAATTATTTAAATAAAAAAAAAAAGATTGTTTACATAAATATTAAATCCGCTACCTCCTTCTATGCCTTCTTCACTTCAGGGAGTTTTGGTGAAATCTATTCACCTCCATTTCCTGAATTCACAGTCAAAAAGAAGAGGTGGAATGGAAGTGGCTAGTTTCATAGATGGTCTTTAACTGCTTTCTCACTAGTGAAACTTCAGTTTTTCCACTAATAAGTCTAACATGTAAATAGCGAATGACCATGGCATGCGTCAACTTACTCTTATAGGGTATGGGAGATTCCCTGTAACTCAGATGAGACTCAGACTGCATATTATGCCTAAAACACATCCATAACTCATTAAGAGAATAAAGACAACCCTTTTAGAGAAGATTATTTATTTATTTATTCATTCATTCATTTTCTTTTTGGCTTAGTCCCTTTATTATTCTGGGGTCGCCACAGCGGAATGAACCGCCAACTTATCCAGCATATGTTTTTACGCAGCGGATGCCCTTCCAGCCGCAACCCATCACTGGGAAACATCCACACTCATTTACACACACACACACACACTACGGTTAATTTTAGCATACCCAATTCACCTGTTTCACATGTCTTTGGACTTGTGGGGGAAACCAGAGCACCTGGAGGAAACCCACTCGAACACGGGGAGAACATGTAAACTCCACACAGAAACGGCCAGCCGAGGCTCGAACCAGCGACCTTGTTGCTGTGGGGTTAACATGCTACCCACTGCGTCGCCTTATTTATTTATATATTTAATTATTTTTTTATTTATTTTTAAAATGCTGGTTGCTGGCCCAGTCCTGTCCCTTTAAAGACTGATGGGCATGTTTGAGTGTAATGTGCTATAAATCAATCAGGGTCTACCATCTAGCATAGCCTGTTGCTTTTTGCCATGGTTGATTTGTTATTTACAAGATGGATCTTTTAGTTTTGTTTTTGTAGTCATTTTATTTCTAATACTTGGTATGTTTTGTGCTACTGTGTAATAACAGAGTTATGTTGCGCACCTGCCTAAAGGTGCATATTGCTATTATTGGTGCCAGTGAAAAGTCCATTCAGGGAACAACTTGATAGATGGCATTAATTTTAAGATGCTGTATGTAAACATATATTATGGATATTATTATTTATTTATAAACCTTATTACAATATGATTACTTGGGGTTTAAAACGATGCAAGGTTAACTTGTCCAACTGTAAAAAGCACTCATGAGTGATAATGCACTCTGTGTTTGAGCTGAACAGATTTCCTAAAGCAAAGTTTTTTTATTTGTATTTTTAGGGGAATGAAATAAAGAGCAAATATGGTTTGGAATCACCTAGAATTCATCATAAATTTACCACGTTGGCATTTACAATACCTTGTGAAAGTTAGAGATCATAAACCTTCAATAGCCTATCAAGATCTCTGCTTCACTGAGGCTTCATTATAAGCGATTTCACATTTTTCAGCTTATTGTTTCTAACTGTTACGAAAAAAAATCAAATATTATGACACTGGGTCAAGATGCAGAGAAGAGAGACAGCATTTCACCAAATTCAAAATGAGAAACATATTAAATTAAATAGGGTTTCATTTTCTATCCTCCAAAAAATGAAAAATTATTTCATTATTTATTTAACCTCATGTCGCGCCAAATCCAAGACTTTCATTCATTTTTTCAACACACAAATGAAGATATTTTTAATTAAACCTGAGAGATTGATGTCCCTCCACTGGAAATCCATTAGACTCACACTTTCAGCAGCTCAACCTTACGTGAGAGAAGAAGCCTCACGTTTGAGCTTCAGTTTAAAATATTAAAATATACACTAACTGGCCACTTTATTAGGTACAACTACTCGTTAACGCAAATTTCTAATCAGCCAATCACATGGCTGCAACTCAATCCATTTAGACATGTAGACATGGTCAAGACAATCTGCTGCATTTCAAACTGAGCATCAGAATGGGGAAGAAAGGTGATTTAAGTGACTTTGAACATGGCGTGGTTGTTGGTGCCAGATGGGCTGGTCTGAGTATTTCAGAAACTGCTGATCTACTGGGATTTTCACACACAACTATCTCTAGGGTTTACAGAAAATGGTCCAAAAAAGAGAAGATACACAGTGAGTGGCAGTTCTGTGGGCGCAAATGTCTTGTTGATGCCAGAGGTCAGAGGAGTATGACCAGACTGGTTCAAGCTGATAGAAAGGCAACAGTAACTCAAAGAACCACTCAAACACAACCATCAGTTAATCCAACTAATCAAGGTGTTTAAGACTACTAGACACTACCAGATCAGCTGTGTTTAATTAAGGTTGGAGCAAAACTGTGCAGAGCTGCGGCCCTCCAGGAATTGAGTTTGATACCTATGCTTTAGGTCATTAAAAACTTCCATCACACTTCGAAATAAATGATGAACTGTTAAGGTTAAGGACTGAAACATTCTTTATAGCACTGGTTCCCAAAGTGGGCGTCTCGGGACAATGACAGTGGGTCCTTTGCTGATTTCCAAAAGTCAAATAAAGTTTATTAAACAATTAGAATTACCATATTTTATCCATAACCCACAGAATATTAAAATAGTAGATCATATTTACATAAAAAAACAACAACAACATACAAATGAAAAGCCATCAGTCTTTCAAATTTTTTTCATACACTCTCAGAAAAAAAGGTACACGGTGATACAAATAATGTTCCTTAAGGAACAGTTTTGTACCTTTGTAAAAATTGTACCTTATATAGTACGGAAAATACCTCTTATGATACTGTTTTGTACCTTTTATGGTAAAATTGAAATGAAGGTACACAGTTGTTCTCATAAAAATGGTACATAAGTGTTGGACAACTTCTTTATTACAATATCTATAAAAATAAATATCACTGTAAAGGCAAAGTGATTTTATGTATAATTTCCATTTTAAAACATGAATCATCATTTAAAAGCATACAGTATGTTTAAAGAAACTCATAAACATTAATTATTAAATTCTATAATACAAAACAACTGGTAAAACAAAACTATAGGTATTGTAAACTAAACATTTAAGGCATTTTAATAAACATTTGGTAAGCATTTTCTGATTAATACAGTTTTATTATTGATTTCCGCACCGTTTGGCGTTTGCTTTTCACTACACACGTGAGCTGGCAAATGTCCTGCACGTGCAAAGTGTTCATGCAGACATTTTAGTATTGTAAAACTAATCAAACGTTGTGCATATCTCGTTACAATACTTTTGCATAATTCTATTTCTATTTTAAAATTAAGTGAATTAAATTACTAAGTGATTACAAAAGGTATTGTGTGAAAATTGAAGAAAATAAATGTTTTATATGGGAGACATGGGAGATTGTATTTCTGTAACATTTTTGTGAAAAGTGTAGTAAAATGTTTAGCAAAAAAAATAGATCTTTTAATTGATGTTAAAGTATTTTTTTTCTTTATTATTAATTGAAAATGCGTATTTACACTAAAATCTTTATTTTTTTTGTAAATGAAATGTTTTTTTAATAAATGTATTTGATGTTTTATATTTACTGATAATAAATTGATGCATTTTGGATATAGCAAAATGTCTTTAAATAGTTCTTGAAGGAACACATCTGACACTGTTAAGGTACAAAGTGTCTTGTCACTGTAGTGGTGCCTTCATGGATCAGATTTGTACCTTTGATGAAGGTACAATATTGTATCAGCAGGTTTTAAAAACCAAAGGTACATTTTGGTTTCCCATGGTACACATCATGTCCTTAAAGCTATAACTGCAATGGTACAAATTTGTTTCTTTGTCTTAAGGTACAATTCTGTTCAATAAAAAGGTACTGCCCCAGTGACAAGTGTTTGTACATTCTTTGGTACAACATTGTACCCTTTTTTCTGAGAATGTAGGATTGGTGTGTTTACTTTAGATTAACAACACAGCAATAGTGTCAGGTGCAGCAGATTGATTTTATATCACCAGGTTAAACTTTCGGACACCT
This sequence comes from Danio tinwini, assembly GCA_903798205.1. Lineage (NCBI taxonomy): Eukaryota > Metazoa > Chordata > Actinopteri > Cypriniformes > Danionidae > Danio > Danio tinwini. Next base: position 31,090,607 of record CAIGQZ010001336.1, read on the forward strand.
TGGCAATCAAATACATTAAAAATAAATACAGGTGACGACTGAACATTGAAAATGATCTCTGATCAAAATTAAACCAAGAATAGACTTATGCTGAAATGTTGTGCCCACCAGTCTCTTTAGGTGAGGTTAATATTAAATTAAACAAATTAATAAATGACTATAAGAAAGTATATGGTTGTTAGACTGTTTCACTTTTTTGTGTTGTCAATATGCTTGTGTTTATATAGGTCTATTGTCTATTGTGTGCACAATGTTTGTATATTTAAAACCACCTCCAAGAAATGTGGGGGTCGCAAGTCACTGGCATTGTTATTTTGGGGGTAGTGGGCTGAAACTGTTTGGGAACCCCTGCTCTATAGAACCAAAAATAACATTTCTATGGCATTACTGTTTGTGCATTAATGCTTATATTTGAAAAGCTGAAAGTAAATATGAGTATAATATAAAGCAAACTTTTCTTTTCAAAGTACTGGGAATAAACCCCTCTATCCATATGTATCTAACTATTCATAATACTTTTATGATCTCATTATAAAATCTTTGAAGCATCCGAGTTTTGGATGAATAGACTTTAAATGGAGGGACAGAAATCTCTCAGGTTTCATTAAAACATCTTCATTTGCGTTCCAAAGATAGTCTTATGGGTTTGCAATGACATGAGGGTGAGGTAATTATGGCAGAATTTTTTTTGTGTGTGTGTGTGTGTGTGTAACCCTTAAAAAATATCTTATCACGATTACACAAATCTTCAATTCTTCACCAAAATAGGTGCTTTATTTATTTGAGAAATTAGGTGCAGAATATAAAACGACAATACACATTTATTATTGTGAGGGTAGTCTGCGTAATGCTGCTTCAAACGTTGGCCGAATGTTTGTGCGCAGAGATAAAAAAAAGATTTGCCATGTTTATGATTATATTAATTTACAAGAACTGATTTGCAATTCGGACTGAGCCAATACTGGGTGCAGATCTGGGCGGTGGTCCAGTAATTGCTGACCTCTAGTCTAGATCATGTGGTCACTTTATTTTCCCCCTGGTTGGACCTCCCACAATGTTTTCATTTAGCTGGCAGCGTGCTCCTCATTTGATGTGTGTTTTAATGATTGGTCATGCCGACCGACTCGTCTGCTGTCACAGATATATTACAGCATCTCTCTTTCATTGTGCATGGAAAACCATGTTCCCCAGACGCCCTGGCAGCATCGGCAAGCGTAATTAACAGAGAGCTGGGCCGTCATTCCCGTCTCTTATTTGCTTTTGTTATCTGGCTGGGTCTTTTTGAGGCACAACATATTCAGGTGAAGATAGAAATCGTAGAGGATGCTGAGACCCCACGCTCCATCTCGCGCTGTGTTTAGAATTATTAATCAGAGAGTCTGGCATTGGGAGCGGACGCCGCGTGCTAACAGATGCCACCGATGGCCTCGCTAGCTGTCAATCACCTCAGCACGGGCACAGACTGAGGATGGCGCTCGTCCGGAGCTGTGCCTGTTCACGTTGGATGCTGTGATAGGACCTGCTTAGAGTAATGAGGTATTGATGGAAGATATGGAGCGCTAGCGAGTCCGGGACCGTCTTTGTTCTAGGCACAGTCTGTGCTGTCTGTAAGGCACAAGTGTGATACTGCTGAACACTAGCAGAAAAAAAAAATAGGCCTAGGAAATGTAGCCTCAGTAACGGCCTGTTAAGTGCAAAGTATCCTCCTTATTTTCAACACCAAAGTAAACTATCTTCTTAGATCCTGTTTACATTGTCAGATAAGTTCCAATTTTTCCAATTCCAATTTTTTTGCTCATATGTGACCAGACTGGATGTGTTCTGTGACCGTGTAAACAAGAAAAGTAACACAAAACAGGAGCGTGAATATTTCAAGATTGATTTTAAGCATCATTCATGTGTGAAAATTAATTCAGATTTAAAACAGATACAGTGGGGGAAATAAGTATTCAACATGTCACTGTTTTTCTCAGAAAACATGTTTCCAAAGGTGCTGTTGACTTGAAATTTTTACCAGATGTTGATGGCAATCAAGGAAATATGTACATGCAAAGAAAACAACTCTAATTAATTTACAAATTAGGTTGTGTGTAATAAAATTAAATGACACAGAAAAACAGTATTAAACACATGAAGAAAGGGAGGTGTAGAAAGGCTGTAAAAGCCCAGACAGCAGCTGAAATCTCTCAGTAGTTAACCAGCAACTCTCTATCCTCCGTCATTGTAAATTAATATTAGTTGCTTCTGTCCAATATCTACATTACCAGGATGATGAAGATGAAACCAGAGTGGACATTTCAGCAAGACAATGATCCAAAACACAATCAAAGAAACTCTCAGAGTTTCAGAGAAAGGAAATCGAGCTGTAGAATGGCCCAGACAATCAACTGATTTGAATTCAATAGAAAATACAAATTAAAGATCAGATTTGATAAACGAGATCTACAGAGCCATCAAGATTTTTACGCAGTGAAAAAAATGGATGTACAATGGATGTGACTTACTTCCCCATATGAAAGTTGTCTTTAAGCTGGGTTTGTATCAAAATTGGGTTCAATTCTATGTCAAAAGCTCTGTTAGAAATATTATTCACAGGAAAAAACATGAAAAACTGTTCCCCCCACTGTACGTGTCAAAATGGCTGTCGTGTAAAAGATCGCATTTTATAAGGCATTGCGTTATATACATCATTAAATCGTGAAATTTTAGTACATCACCATGGTTTAATGATTTTCGTGGAAGCAGAAACTTTAACTCCTCTTCTGCCTCGAAACCATAGTGTTGTTTCTTTGCATATATTGCAGAGCTAGTATTAAAAGGTTAGTTAGTCCAAAATGAATATTACAGTATGTTATTAATTACTCATGTTGTTTCAAACCCAATATTTTAGGTGAAATCCTTCATAGACAGCAATGGTACCGACTTGTTTAAAATCCAGAAAAATAATTAAATTCTCAAAACAGACCATATGAATATAGTGGTTCAATCGAAATACCATCAAGCTACGAAAAAGCTTTTGTATGCACTAAACCAAAATAAGAACTTTATTCAAGTTTATTCTCCTCAGTGTCAGTATAGGGTGCACGTTCATTTGTCATGCTTGGTCGCATCCTTGACATATTCCTCATATTTGCCTGTGCATAATTGCAAACACAAGAAGTAGCACAATGGCTTCTGGAGAGCTGGGGTGAGGGGTATACATCAGCACACAGCATTCTTGTGCACGCACACTCTACTTGACCAGAAATATTTTAACTTGTGTTCCAAAAACAAAAGAAGGTCTCACAAGTATTTAATAACATAATTTAGATTTTTGGGTAACCTAATCCTTATTTTGCATTCATTTGGCTGCCTGTAAGCGTGCATGATGTTATAGGTGGTATAACAAGTCTAAACACAATTGAAAGAACATGTAAATGGATGGTCCAAAAAAAAATCTGATATAGGCAACAAATCCAAACTGGGCATCAAGACCTTCTGTGTATAAAAGGGCTTTAGTCAATATAAGAAAATAATGACAACAACCAGTTGGCATTTCTGTGTGGAGTTCGCATTTTCTCTGCATATTTGTATGGGTATGCTCTGGGTGCTGTGGTTTCCCCCACTGTCCAAAGATATGCACTATACTCTAGGTGAATTGGGTAAACAAAATTGGTCATAGTGTATACAGTAAGTGCATGTGTGGGTGTTTTACAGTGCTGGGTTGCGGCTGGAAGAGCATCAGCTGCATAAAAAATATGCCGGAATAGTTTGTGGTTCATTCTGCTGTGGCAATACCTGATAAAAAGGGACTAGGGTAAAAGAAAATGAATGAATGAATTTGAAAGAACGTATAAGGAAAAATTGCTGTTAACAAAACAAATGTGTTAACAACTACTGTATACAGCAGATTCAAATAATTTGATAGGATTATAAAAAATAATAATAATAATAATAAAAGTTGCAGTATCAATCAGTTCGAAGAGCTTTTTTGTACAACTGAGCTGGCAGAAAATGACACTAGACGCCAGACACATGCCAGTGATCCTTTCCCATTCTTAGGTAAAAAATAAAGTGGGCAGTTTTGTTTATTATTAGCCAAATAAGTTAGGCTCACACAGAGACTCATAATTAGATGTATATCTTTTTACATTTTGGTAGATGTTCAAGTTATCAGTTTTTAAAATAACATTTTTAACATGTTTAATTTAACATTTTTAAAGTGCCTTTTTTGCAAGCATTTTGTTTTTTTTGTTTCAAAAAAAAAGAATAAACTATCAGAAAATAATTTACGATTGAATTTACAAAAAGGTCAATAACATGCACCTATAGAAATGATATATTAGAACATGTTTCCCTTTGAAGTCATTTCGATAAAGTGTGACACTTCTGTGCAGTTTAATGACTGACTGGAGTCAATATTGTCTTGTCAGACAATCTTGTCAGTGTTGTACGGGTGGAAAAAAATTCACTATTCTTAATTCCATTTTTAGCATTAAAGCATTTTCATTTAGTCTTGCTGTTGATTAGTGGTAATGATGACAGCACATTAATTTTGGCTATCAAAAATAATTCTTCCACAACTGTTTGCTTTCATTATATACTTGGACTTACAGTAGATGGCTCTGTTTTAAAGATGAGCCGGTATCAATACTATGGAAAAGTAATTTGAGTATAGATACTATTGTTGTCTTCCTCTGTATATAGTTTCTCATTTTTCTTTTCACTTTGTCTTTTAAGACAGTTGGCTGTAGATTGGCTCTAGCATGTGTTGCATGTTTATAACAACTCATTCTGAAAATGTACCGCTAAATACATTTCTGGAGAGCACCAAATACATCCGAGGAGGTATGACGATCAGTACGATCAGTAAGAAAATGCAGCCATACGTACTTCTGGCTACATAATTCGCAATCTCCAGAAATGTTTATGGGGCTACGTTTTCAGAATGAGCCTATGTTGGTTTCTGTTTCTTAAAATGTTTAGGTTGGGATAGGCAAATTGACCTGATTGTTTTATAGAACACATATTCTAGTCAGATACCAAAACAAAATAATTTCAAATAAATTAAAAAAGATCCATTGTGTGGCCCGAACAATACATGCACATCTGCAACCTTGACAAAAGAACCCCACACAAAGGTTATGTTTTTAGTAATTAAAAAAATGTCATTGCTAGAATGTTTCATTTGCAGTAATGTCTTTAAAACCTTCATGAAAACGTGATGTGACTTATTAGCTTAATAAGATGACAATTTTGAAAATATTTTTGGTGAAAAAAAATACAAATAAAACTCAGAGTAAAAAGAATACGTTTTCATTAGGAACACACTTCAATTAAAACACAAGTATTTATTTTCATTTCCATTGTATGGAAGTGTTTCCTTTTCATATTTCAAGTGAACTGACACTCTCAATTCACGATAATCTTCTATGTGAAGCTGCTTTGACACAATCCACATTGTAAAAGCGCTATACAAATAAAGATGAATCGAATATCATTTCCATTCCTTTTCAATGAACCGCAATTACCAAAGTATTTAAACACCGACACATTATTAGATCACCCAAGCTAAGTTTAGCATTTACCTTGGCTGTGCTGCTGTTGACATGCAGCGAACTTGTGCCGAAAACTTCACCACAGGTACTGGTGACAAACAGGCGTGAGCGACCCTGTTTGACAAGGACATGTTGGGTTGTCAGAGCAACAGGAGCTGTCAGCGAGGCCGGCGTGAAAAACAAGAACAAAGCACAGGGGAAGGACAGAGCCAGTGCCACAATAACATCACAACAATATCACAGGACTGAAGCTGTTCTTGAGTGGAAGTGTGCAGCCTGACAACATTATCTGTGTCGGCTGCCATCGGATGACAAGTGCTTTGATGCCTCTCAACCTTTGTTGTGTCCATATTAATGCGATTGTGACATCACTCACAGCACAATAGCCCTTCGACAGATGACTTGTAGCGTCTGACTGCATGGGACATTATTACCTAGATACATATTTGACTCACAGAGGCATTAAAGAATGATATGTTCTTCAGCCTCTTGACTTCCCCATCTCTAAATCACACCCAAATGGCCTTCGTTGCGAGCCCTGTGATGTCTTCTTATGATATTAGGTTTTCAGAACAGAGCAGAGATGACAAATTCCACCTGACGTGCCGTCTATTCAGCCATCAGGTGGAAAGAGTTGGAAAAAGAGAGGGCGGCAGGAGATGCCAGAGGCTCGGGGAAGCGCCCATATGTACGTAATTAACCATGCGGCATGGGGACGCAAGAAAAATATGCGCGCTGATTGAATTTATCTCCCCAATTTGGGAATAGTGTAGGTGATGAGGATCGTTTAGCACGAAGGAGTGGGACTAAAAAAGAAAGCTGTCTCGAGCCATCAAGCGGTGGAAGTGGAGTTGTGAGCCGCGCCGACGAAATGAATGTGGACAAACGTACGGCTGTGATCAATGAATGGGAACCTGCTGGGAAAATGAGGTTAAATGTAATGTGATAAACACTTCCATCTGTCTGGCTGATCAGAAAGCCGCTCTGCTTTCATTAGGGATTCCTGCCATCCTGAGAGATGAAGAGAGAAGCGGAGAGGGGAGGAGGCTTGTGCTGGTGTATAGGTGAACTCAGACACCTGTAGACACAGTGGAACTGATCCAAAATCCTGCAAGCTGCTTCACCGTCTACTGCTTGCTTATTAGGGCCTCGACACACCACACCGACAACAAAGAAGTAATGGCGATGAAAGCTGACTGTGCTGTCACCTTGTTCCGTGTGTGTCTGGGTTGTGCTCCCAATCTGATCTGAGGAAGTTGTTTATTGGTAGGCATTACAAAACATTCTGTATGGTCACAATTATGAATATAGCTGCAAGCAGCAGTTAATGGGGTTTAAGCATGTTATGACCAGGGCTTTACAGTAGATTTCAGCTCTGGCGGGTTAGACAGACACCTCCACTAGCCACTTTGGCTGGTTGGAAATAATATTTAATTGTAGTTTTCTTAAAAGCAGGGTTTGAAAATAAGCATGGCCCAATATTAGTGCAAATGTTATCTTAGAATCGAGAAGCAGCACGACTGACAAAAATAACTGTTCGTGTGAGCAGAAAGCAGGTAAAAACCGAATGAGAGGATGATCACTCGCACGACTCACACGCACAGATGATTGTATGCGTGCGACTGTTAAAAAGCGTGCGCGCTCCCGTTTACTTGCGCGAAGCAACCGTGCGCAAGTGCTATCGGTTCTTTTTGAAATAGACTGGACAAAGACCGATGATCATGCGCCCACAGTCCTGCTGCTTTCAAGAGCTCAAGATTTAAAAAAAATACACATATTCTTTTGTAAGCAGCAGCGGTCACTGCTTTTTTTTTATTCTTTGAACAGATTATTAGCAGGCCTATATTAACTGTGTGCACTTGATAATTCTTTTATTATCAAAAATATGGTGTTTCACCTGATTTCTTTTGCTTACAGTTATTTTTGTTATTATGGCTTAATTATGTTTTTTTTTTTTTACAATAACATTGCTTTAATGGGAGATTATGTTTATGTGTAGTTAATTAGTGATCTGGGACTTTTAGCCAGGACAGATTACTGTACAAATTTTAGATACATGACAATACTTCTTTTTTTAAATGTAATGTTTTTTTAAAGAAAAGTTTTGTTGAATTAAAAAGTGCACCTATACAGCTTATTTTCCTTGTTTTGACACATAAAAAATTGTGGCTAAGAAATACTTATTTGGTGTGGTCAGAAATAAATTTGGTAAATCCTTAATTTTGAGCCCTGAAAAGTCACGTGAAATGAAAACTGATTGTATTGCGACACAACCCTTTTGCTCATCCACACTGAGCAAGCTAATACACAATACACACAAGAAGTTAAATAAATGAGAAGGCATGTGGACGTAACACATTTAAATGAAGTCATTTTAGCATGTCAAAGTCAAATTTATGCATATAAAATATATTTTCCCAACAAGAAAAGTGTGTGAAAATAACGAGTGGCTAGTAATGTTGGAAATCTACTAGCCATAGTGGCTGTTGATCAAAAAAGTTAATGTTAAGCCCTGGTTATGACCTTTATGTACATGGATATTATTCATTATACAGATACAGATAAAACACGCTTGGCATTTTTTTCAGCCTCAATTAACCTGTTCTGTGTACAAAATTTCATACTACTCGTGTAGATGCTACATTTGAATTTGATCTTACTTAGAAAAGTATACAGTGGGGAAAATAAGTATTCAACATGTCACCATTTTTCTCAGAAAACCTATTTCTTAAGGTGCTGTTGACTTGAAATTGTCTCTGGATGTTGGTAACAACCAAAGAAATACATATGTGCAAAGAAAACAAATATAATTAGTTAAAAAAAATAAGTTATGCGTAATAACATGAAATGACGCAGGAAAATAGTATTGAACACACATAGAAAAGGAGGTGAGGAAATGCAGCGAAAGCCCAGACAGTAGCTGAGATCTCTCAGTAGTTCTTCAGCAACCCTCTGCCCTCCGTCATTGTAAATTAATATTAGCTGCTTCAGTCCAACATCTACATTACCAGGATGATAAAGATGAAACCAGAGTGGACATTTCAGCAAGGCGATGATCCAAAACACAGCCAAGCTGTAGAATGGCCTAGCCAATCACCTGACTTGAATCCAATAGAAAATACAAAATAAAGATCCTATTTGATTAACAGAACCATCAAGATGTTTTACACTCTGTTGAAGTCTATGAAAAACTCACACCTGAGCAAATCATGTAAATTCATTCTCCATATGAGAGGCGTCTTTAAGCTATCATAACCAAAAAAGCCTTTAATATAAAGTATTAAATACATTTCAGTTCAATACTTTCTTCTTGTGTCATTCCATTGTTATTACACATAACTATTTTTTCTATTTTCTTTCTGTTTTGTTTTAGTTTTATGTTTGTATTGTTTTTTTTGTTTTTTTTTACCAAAATCTGGTTCAATTCCATGTCAACAGCTCTTTTAGAAATATCATTCCCAGGGAAAAAAAGTGATGTGTTCAGTACTTATTTTCTCTGCTGTAGTTTGAATGGAATTCGGACAAACTACTTCAGCCATTTGTCATTTTCACATGACATACCCATATCCGTTGCGACACTTCACTCACATTAATAAATTCTCCTATTATCACCTTTTATGATAATATGGTGTTCACTGGATGCGCACTTTAGAATTTAGAGTATTTTTGTTTACTGTTTTTGAATACCATGAACTATATTACATATACATAAAACTTATCTCACATACATACTGTTTTTCACATACTATATAGTAGGGAGCTAGGCAATTTCAAACGCTCGCTAGACTGATAGGTGCTCAAATTTTATTGCCTGATAGCAGTCATGTCGTCACCTTAGAATTCTAAGGTTATGACATTTTTGTCAAAATTGAGTTATTCACATGTTCTTATTAAAGAGCCCCTATTTTGCATTATAAAAGGTCATATTTGGTTTTGGGGGTCTCCAACAACATGCTGATATGCGTGCAAGGTCAAAAAACACTTTCATTGTCTTATAATATGCATTTTATTTTTACCTAATTATCCCAGCGATTCCCATATGAATCGATCAGCAATTCATTTGGTTCCAAAACCCTCCTAAGCTAATCTGCACTGATTGGACCGATGACCCAGTCTGTTGTGATTGGTCAACTGCATTCAGCGTGAGGCAGAAAGAAATGCCCACCACGGCTACAGTATGAAGTAGCAGAAAGTATGTGAGAGCTTAATGCAGGAATGCAATAAAGCAATGCAGTTAAACACCAGCATATTACTCTACTCTTAAACCTAACCCCAAGTAATAACGACACAAGTTCAGTATTAATCCACACAGTGGCAAAAGTTGAACTATTTTGCAAATTGACCACGTTGCTCATGTGAGGAACAGCTAATAGCAACAAACAGCAGAAGATCACTAGTTCAGAAACGCATTTAAATCGGTAAAGGAAGAAGCATGCAGCACATTTTTTACATGGTTTTGGACACGATATGTGAACAGCCCCATACAGATTTAACCTGAGAGATACAGTACAAGCACTGATCTATAATAGATACGTGATTACAAGCCGTGCGGGGCTATTACAACTTATAACACACAATTAAACACATATTTTGCAAACTACACAAATAAAGGCAACGTTTTTAATTATACTTACATGTTATGATCCAGAGGAAGAAGAAACTGGTCAATTTGAAGAGTAATAGTTACTGACAAAGTCCCTGTCAAAGTCTGACAAAGTCCCATAGGCTCTGCTGCTTCTTCAATAGCAAACAGCTGGCGAATACCTGCATTGCAGCATAGGTTATTGTATCAATTGTCAGAAAAATGACAGGAACAAACACAGCACTAGGTTGGCTATACTGTGGTATTGTTGTGAAAATTAACTTTAACCCTTTATTGCCCTCAGCCAAAAATCTGTCAGTGATCGTCATCTTCGTGTCATGATCAGTCCCGTGATCCCCGTGCCTCCGCTTGTGTGTAGAAAGAAAGCGCATTCACATTTTACTGGAACTGGAACTACATATTTGGTGATGTACCTTGTCGATGCGATCAATCAAAAGATAGGAACCCAACTCGATATATTTATTTGACTTTAGTGATTTCACTAAAGAATCAATAGTTCTAAACACGGTGCACTTTTAGATTTAAACATCAGCTGGATGTTTTCATTCACTTAGAGCTGTGTTACACAGTGCATGGAAGCTCATTTTCAAAAACCCATAATAGGGGCTCTTTAAATGAAAACTTTTAACGTTATGTGAAGATATGTCCGTTTTTATAAGTTGTTTACATTTTAAGACTTTTTATTTAGAAAACAAAAGAGGTTTTATCTACAATGTCGAATTTTAGCTTGGCTCTGTAAGGTTCTTTCTGTGAGTCAATCAGCATTTCCATTGCATGCACGAGGAACAATCAGGATCAGCTTTCTTTGTCATTTCGCCAGAATGCTCCATTGACAGCGGCAAAGACAGAAATAATGTTATTTAATATTATTAATAATAATCAATTAAAAAAACTTTAGTTTTAAAGTTAGTAGTTTTAGAAAAAAAAATATAAAAAATATGAATGTATGTTTTCTATCATTTCTAATTTATAATTATTATATATACAGTTGCAATCAGTTTCAACACATTTCTAAACATAATAGTTTTAATAACTTATCTCTAATAACTGATTTATTTTATCTTTGCCATGATGACAGTACATAATATTTTACTAGATATTTTTCAAGACACTTCTATACAGCTTAAAGTGACATTTAAAGGCTTAACAAGGTTAATTAGGTAACTAGGCAGGTTAGGGTAATTAGGCAAGTTATTGTATAACGATGGTTTGTTCTGTATACTATTGAAAAATATATAGCTTAAAGGGGCTAATAATTTTGACCTTAAAATGGGTTTTAAAAAATTAAAAACTGCTTTTATTCTAGCCTAAATAAAACAAAAAAGACTTTCTCCAGAAAAAAAAAATATCAGACATACTGTGAAAATGTCCTTGTTCTGTTAAACATCATTTGGGAAATATTTTAAAAAGAAAAAAAATCAAAGGGGGTTCCATAATTGTGATTGCAACTGCATTTAATTATTATTATAATTTCTATAATTTCATATTTAGCCATTTTGTTCAGTTAGATTTAAGGATTTCCATACAAAAAGATACTTTTAGTGCTGCTTCACCTTTTTAGCACTACAAGCATTTATTTACACTTCCTGTTTTAAAAGTTAATGTTTTTATTGGCTTTTTTGTTCAATTTCTAATGTATTTTTGTGGTTAAAACATGCTCAAGATGCGTTCATGTTTTTTTATACTGTGATATAAAATACATCAATAATGCCACACTCATCATTTTTAGGCATTTATGTGTTTCAGATTGGGTGGTTGCTAACAAGGGACTAAATGGGACTGTAGAGGCTCTAAGTGAAAATTATAGTTCAGTGTTTTTGGAAATCAATAAACAAATTTTCAAGGGAATGAGGGCAGGGGGTGCAAACGTTTGCTAAGCAAATGAAAAGTTTCTCATGGGAAAAGGATCATTTTGTAAGACAATGCAATTGTTTTGCCAGGCAGAAGCAATAAAATATTATATATGATTATTATTGTTGTACATTTACTCCTGCTTGTGCAAAAGTTTAATTAAAACATATTTTTAATTTTTATTTTACTGCATATATATTTGAATCATAGACTGTAAAAGATATGGACGTCACCCATAAACATTCAAACAGTGAGGGTTTTTTTTGACTCTTTTAGTACTGAGATTGTACTGCCAAACGTTGAAGGATCTCTTCAACTGCACTGTTTTAAAGAGTGTTGTTCTTTAGCCCTGGATCAGATGTGCTGTTATGACGCATGTGCACTGTGAATACATACATGGCACGCATACATGGCATTCTGACACGGTCCAAACCTTTCTGCCAGGCGTCTCTAAATATTTTTCTCTCCAAAATGAAGCTACAAGTGGGCGTGGCCAACCAGCATCATTTTGTTTGCGCATCATTGATCCAACCGGGGATAACCAAATAAGGGCGAAGAGGCGGAGCTAGCCGGAATCAGCTGAGGTGAAGTGATGGCGACCAGTGAGACCTAGCTGTCATTCAAGTGGCCACGCTCTTAATTATGCAGACTTAAAACAGAAATGTGCTCTATTATGGAGCCGGGGTTAGCGGAATGAATTGCAGTTTTAGTTACTTTCGTATTAGCTTCACGAGGGAGAGCGGGAGTTTGAATTGGTTTTTACATTGGATAACTATGTTTAAGTTATATGTCAGAATCCTAAACTTTTCTTATTCACATGGGTTATTTTCTGCAGTAATCCAAAGGAAAAGTCCTATTTACATTTTACTAAAGAATCAGGGTGATTCTAACCTTTGCTTTGGCCTACAAAAACATGCATTTACCATAGCACTAAAGCGTTGAAGCATCAGAAGATGTTTTATATTTTAAAATTGTATTTTTGTTCTCCTGTGTTTGTACAGGTAATGCAATCCGGCCCATAGCTCTACGTGCAGTTTCAGCTATAGCAAGAGCACTTCCTGGCTTTCCAATCTTGGCCACCGGTGGCATTGACTCGGCTGAGTCTGGATTACAGTTCCTCCATGCTGGAGCATCTGTCTTGCAGGTAACCACTAGGATCATCAGCAACTGCTACCAGCTCCACCACCGATCGTAGGGTTTGTTTACCTGTTACCTTTAACCACCAGATTCTACCACCCTTCGATATTCACATTTTTAACAACATGGCTTTTGTATAAACATATTATTTATATTTCATGCGATACACAAGCTTTACACTTGGGTTTAAACATGTGTATTAAGTAGTCAGTTCCAATCAATCCTTAATAAGGAGTCTACAAACGGCTACACTCACACAGAGCTGCCGGAGCCGAGGAACAACAACAATCTCAAAGCAAATTGTAATTTACAACATGGCTCTGAACAAGTTGTTAGTGCAAATAAACCCATTATCTCAACATGATGCCACAGCCTCGGAAAACTCTTTTTAAATAAATAAATCAAAACACTCTCATTATGTGCCGAAATAACGTTTCACAAGTGCTTGGGAGTTCTGGGGGGAAAAAGACTGGAATTAAAACATTTTAATCACACCCACATGTAATAGCAGAGAGCTGGCTCGTAGTAATAAGAGAAAATGTAAACTAGCCAACTCCTCACTAGACTACAGTGGAATCGGTGTCACCGGCAGGTTACAGGAACACATCGTAGCTCCATCTCCTGCAGCAATTAGATTAGTCCAATGAGCTGCTCTGGCGAACGGCGTTAACTTCTCATAGACTTATGAAGATGCACAGCAACATGAGTAAACAAGAAAAGAGCTATTTATGTAGCCCTTCTAAAAACAGCCTTAAAGGGAGAGTTCACCTAAAAATTCAACAGAGAGTTGACCCTTCACTTGTTCCAAACCGTCATCTTCTTTCTTCTGTTGAACATAAAGGAAGGTATTTTGAAGAAAGCTGGAAACACAAATAGTGAGTCAATTGTCATTTTTTTTAGGAAAACTATCCCATAAACCAGTGGTCCTCAACCCCCAGGCCGCGGAATGGTACTAGTTTGTGGATCAATTGGTACCAGGCCACACAAGAAATCATTAATGATTTTCGTTTTATTTATCACCTGAGCCTGAATGGTCTTTTTTTTTTTTTTATATTTTATTTTGAAAAATGACTGTATTCTCTCGTTACATCTCAGTCACTTGAGTGCCAAAATTTAACCCACAAGCTAGCAAAATAAAGTAAGAAACAGAAGCTTTAGGAAAGTTTCTTTGCAAAGGGGGAAAGGTCCAGTGAAGGACCCACGAATTGCCAAGGAATGGATCTAACAAATTTTTCAACAAATCAGGTGAATCTAACATGTATGTGTAAGAAGATCAACTGCTGGAGACTGCAAATGAGGGCGGCTGTTCACATATCGAGTCCTTTCCACGCTCAAGTTTGCTATTTTGCTTCAAGTTTGCTTTTGCGCGCATATTGCATACGACACGTTCGTGCCTTCCATGCGCAAACAGTTGAAAACAACTTGTTCAGAGTGTCATGTTCAGAGTGCAGTAAGCAAACCATGAGTCACATGACAAGAACTGTCCAATCAGCTTCATATTTTCTATGGAATATACACATTTTGGTAGACTAATTATCTTAGAAAAACACTGCAGTGCTTTTTTATTTTCCTCTATAAATAAAACTTGTATTAGAGTTGCAGCAACGTTTTGTCAGCTTGTCATCCTCTGAGAAAATGGTTGATAGTCGCCTAGCTATCTACATACCCCCCCCCTCCCCGGGACCGCAGTTAAATTGTCAATTGTTGACCAGTCCGTGGTGATAAAAAGTGGTGACCACTTTCTTAGTGGGGACCACTGCCTTAAACAAAGCACTTTTTTAACATAAAATATCTTTTATTTACAATTTAAAGTTTTCAGTTTTTATTATTGAAGGTGTTGTATGTAAGTTTTTGACTTCTCTAAATCATAAAAATACCATAATATGTTTGCAGATATTTAAGAAACATGTTAAGTGAACATATCTAAAAACTAACTCTAGAGTTATTCTCCTTTGAAAATGTGCATTCCGTGTCGGAATGTCTGTCTTTGTTTTGGTCTCTATAACCCACCTACTGAGAAACTACCCAATTAACTTTCAGCACCCCAGGATGCCTTGGTGGAATACAGTGTACTTCATTTCAGTTTTTAACTAAATGTATGGTTACGTGGCTGAAAATGTGACCTCAAGAGAACAGCAGCAACCTTCAAAATGAGACACGGATTCAGTAAAAATCCACACAAGGTGGTTAAAAACTCCTTTTAACATGGAAAATATTCTTTTTGTCGCATGAAGTTAGGTCACTGTCTAACCTTGATAGTCAGGCAGGCATGCTCCTGTTGGTGTCGTCAATCTGGCAACCTGCATTTGCATGGAGCCTTTGGAGGAGGAAAAAAGTTATTTGAATCAGGAATACAATAGCTAGTTCAACCACTGGCTGTAAATCTTACATACGTTCATACCGGAAGTGGCGAGAGCGTCAAAGTAGCCAGAAGTCTTTCCTTTTCAATGGGAGGTGGTGGCAATAAGCGGCACAGCATGTCTTCGCTAGTGTGAGCATCGAGGAGAGTTGAAATCAAGTCAACGTTATGATAATGAGCTATGACATGGTTTGGTGGCAGGCAATAAGAATGCCGAAGTCCACCGCTTAAGAGGATTCCAGAGAACACAGTCTAGGAGCAGTAAACGCAGACAGCATTGTCATCAGGGTGGCCAGTGAACTCCAACATATGTATGTCATAATCACTCACTGACCTTTTCTAGTACAGTTTAACCTCAAAGATACCTTAAATCTTTGTTACATGCTCAACAAGGTGGTGAAAAAACATCACCGGAGATCTACACTGACATGAGATCATCAATCATTTGCTGCTGACTGTCAACTGTGCATTTATGATATGAATTTCTGGTTAATACTGGTACTAAGAGGCAAAAAGTGTGTCAAGAAAATATTCCCTACTCCATTAAACCACCATCAGTCTGAAAAATGACGGCAGGATGTATCAATCCTTTCATATTACTTATGCCACATTTGGCATAAATAAAGCCACATGCTGCAGCAGAAATTGAGACCAGGCAACATTTCCAGTCTTTTGTCCTGTTATGTTGAGCCACAATTATTTTTGTGTTTAACAGAAGTATCTAATAAAGTGCCTGATTAGTTTTTATTGAGACAATCCTTATGCAGTCTATTATTATAAACACTTTCTAAATTAACTGCAGTAATGTATTTGACAGTGTAGGGTAAGTTACTTTAAAAAAAGTTATAGAATACAGACTACTGATTATTACTGGAAAATTGTTATTTGATTACTTAACTAATTACTTCATGTAAAAAGTAATTCGATTACTAATTACTTTATTTGAAGTTACTTTTAAAACATATAAAACATATAACCTTACAAAATAAACTGCAGCTCTTTCAGTAATTTATTATTCACTGTAAAATATTATAAGGGGTTTAATACAGCAGCTTGACAAGTTCAAAAGATGTAAAGAGATCATTTTAAGTTTTGGGTGAACTATTTTGTCGTTTAATAATGTTCATTTGTTCCAAACTTGTTTGTCTTTTTTTTTTGTACACAAAAGAAGACATTTTGAAGTTAACTGGATACCTGTTACCATTGACAATCATTCATTCATTCATTCCTTCATTCATTTTCTTTATGACTTAGTCCCTTTATTAATCTGGGGTCACCACAGCGGAATGAACTGCCATCTTATCCAGCATGTGTTTTAAGCAGCGGATGCTTCCAGTTGCAACCCATCACTGGGAAACATCCATACACACTCATTCACACACATACACTACTGACAATTAAGCTAACCCAATTCACCTGTACCACATGTCTTTGGACTTGTGGGGGAAACCGGAGCACCTGGAGGAAACCCACGCAAACACGGGGGGAACATGCAAACTCCACACAGAAACGCCAACTGACCCAGCCGAAGTTTAAACCAGCGACCTTCTTGCTGTGAGGCAATTGTGCTACCCACTGTGCCACCCTGCTGCCCCATTGACATTCATAGTTGGAAAAACACATAGCTCACTATGTCTGCAACTGTGGAGATAAACTGTAAACACTCAAATGTTGAATCAGTGAAATCTGGAATACTGTACATGAGTGCACCAGGCTGCTTGCGCACAGTGTGCGCATCTCCCAATATGCGAGTGCAAGATGTGCCTCCATTGGAAATAACAAACTTGCACATGCAAAAGACGCCATATGAACGGCCCCATCAGCAGCTTCACATCTTCGTTAGATTTTCAGAAGTTACATTCACTCCCGATCCTGTACAAAAATGTAATTTTGCCTGTTTAGGCTAAGCTGGGCCGATGTGTTTTTGAGCGCTGGTGTCCTCCTTGGCGACAAGCATTTTTGTAGGAGGCTTTTTGTTCAAGTGCTTGAACAAATTGCTGGTCGAGGTAAAAGCAGTCGAAAGTTCTTTAGAGACTGGACTTAGGCCCCGTTTACACCAGTAAGAAACGGATCTCCCGCTGGATCTAATTTCACTATATTTGTTAAACGTGATATTTAATTAATCTTGTTGTCTATATCTAACGACATATTCCCTGTCTTTGGTCTATTGAATCTATTACCTGTTCTCAGGTAACGTGCTTTGGCTGAGCGCAGATAAGTTAGGTTAATATCCTAATTAATATAACAGCGGACACCACATCTGACTGATTGCTTGCCTTTATTTTCTCTATTGTATAAACTTATTGTGCGTTATACTTTTATAATGGCCTTTATTATTTATTAAAACTGATATTCAATGAAAGAGAGGGTATGTTTCATATTTTCAATGAAAATGAAAGGAGGCAGTAATGTTATAGGCTCCGTTTTGTTATAAATATGCATGAAGATGATGCTTATATTATGCAGCTACACGACGCCTCAACATTTTTTGATGTCTGTTAGGTTGCTAATATCAAAATAAAAATAGACAGTTTCTCATGTCATGCTTTCATTTTGTTGTTAAGAAAAAGAAACAGCATACAGCAACAGCATAGCCAGGGTGATGTGAATGACTTTTTAAAGTACCATGTACACACTCGGGAGTTTGTTTTCCATGTCAAACTTGCAAAGTCTGAACAAGGAGAGGATGCAGGACTGTCACTGAACTGTGTGTAGGCTACTTAATATTTAGGAAAAGCCCCAATCAGAGAGGCGAATGTCTGCAGTCCCGCCGTTTTCAGATGTCTTCGTTTTCCCCCATCCACACTGAGACGGAGCAGCGTTTTAGAATGAAAACAGCCTCTTCAGCATTTCCAAAACGATCCGTTTTTGGGGCTCGAAAACTCCGGCGTAGTGTGAACGGATGGCGTAACCGTAGCAGAACTTATGTGTTTTAAAATTAAAACGTACTAGTGTAAACGGGGCCTTAGACTACAGACTTGTTTTTACACTCAATGAAGTCAAAGTATTGTCTGTATTTCTACTTGAAGAAGCAAGCACTCTCATCAACAGCTATTTCACAGCAATTTTCAGTAATTTACTGTAAAAGCGAAAGCAAATTTAAACGCGAATGCTCATTAACTGACTTTGCAGCTAAACGTGATTTTAAAAAAAAGCAAATATTGTTTTTTAAAATTTATATTTGTAACGTAAGTAACGTAAGACTTTAGTAACTGT
>CAIGQZ010001336.1:31113746-31128228 GCA_903798205.1 Danio tinwini
TATTATTATTATTATTATTATTATTATTATTATTATTATTATTATTAATAATGCTTTGTGATAAAAGTTTAATCTGCATTTATTTGCTCAAAATATTATAAAACACTGAAAAAAGCGTTCATTGCAAATTGTTGCAAACAATTTATATAAGTTGAATTTAAACTAATTAAGTTAAACATTACTAATTTTAATTTGTTTGTTTAAATTCCGTCCACATAAATTGCTTGCAATCACTTAATATTTTTTCAGTGTACAATTGAATTGTTTATTTCAAGTAAATATGCATTTTCTGTGATGTAAAAGCTTCATAAATTATTCCAATGTGCAGAATTGCTGCTAAAAAAACATTTCTTATTGATAAACTTGGTAAAGATAGTAAAACAGGATTATTGTATGAATAGCAAGTTAAAACACCATAATTTATTTAAAATAAAAAGCTTTTGTGGATTCTTACGACCGTCTTGCTGAATAAAAATATTAATTTATTTTAAAGCTATTTAAACTCAATTAATGATTATTTCTATAGCGCTTTTACAATGTAGAATGTCAAAGCAGCTTAACATAGAAGTTCTAGTAAATTGAAACTGTCTCAGTCCAGTTTTCAGAGCTGAAGTTCAGTTTAGTTTAGTTCAGTGTGGTTTAATGTTCACTGCTGAAAGTCCAAACACTGAAGAGCAAATCCATCGATGCGCAGCTCCACAAGTCCCAAACCAAGCAAGGCAGAGGCGACAGTGGCGAGGAACAAACTATATTATAATCAAAATAGTAGTTAAATAAACAAACATAGAAGCAAACATGTAAAGCATTTGAGTATTTCTAACAAAATGTTTGGTGCATTAAGACACAAGGAGTGTGTCCTACAGGTGGTTGTCAAGCTCACTCACCTGCATTAGAGCACACTCATGCATCATATTCTTATGTGATGCATTGTGTGTATGCTTTACTAAAAAGCTAGGCTTTAATCGAGTTTTGAACTGAGAAAGTGTGTCTGAGCCTCTGGTATTATTAGAAAGGCTATTGCAGAGTTTAGGAGCCATAAATGAGAAGGCTTGACCTCCTTTAGTAGACTTGGTTAGAGGTTGGTTAGATAAACAAGAGCTATGCTATTTAAAGCTTTGTAGGTAGGAAGCAATACTTTATAATCAATACAGAACTTAACAGGCAGCCAGTGTAAGGAGGATAAAATTGGGGTGATATGGTCATAATTTGCCCCCAAACCTTTCAATGCACAGAAAAAGCTAATGACCTAATAAGGAAAAATAAAATACATTAGGTGTTCTACTTAAACGAAAACCATTTGAATTGTCTATGGCAAGTGCGTAGCTCAAAGATTTGTCTTTTTTTTATTTCTGATTTCATAGCTTCAGCACGGAGGAAGATTATCAGTAAAAAACTCAAATGAAATGAAACCCCAGTCCTGTTCCTCTGCAACCACACAATCAGCTTTCTTCCTTTTGTGTTGCACCGAGCCATTGAACAGACTCTACTTTTAAAAAAGATGATATAGATAGTGTAATCACAGCTCTTTCACTAAGTCTTGGCCTTGAAGTCTGTTTATCCGTGTGTATTTAACAGGTATGCAGTGCTGTGCAGAACCAGGACTTCACAGTGATTGAGGACTACTGTTTAGGCCTGAAGGCGCTGCTGTATCTAAAAAGCATAGAGGAACTGCACGATTGGGACGGCCAGTCTCCTCCGACCATTCGCCACCAGAAGGGCAAACCCATTCCCCATATGAGCGAGCTCATCGGAAAGGTGAGCATTTTTGTGGCCGGTTGCCTAAGGCTCGCTTTAAAAAAAAGGAAACTTTCCTTATGGATAACCTTTAGTGATTTGTGTTGCAATTAAACAGGCAAAAATGCGCCTGGTGTGGAGATAATGCTTTATTGAGTCATGAAGGATGCATAAGGTTGCGGGTGTTACTCAAATAGCTGGGAGGAAGATGCTAAAAGGGGTGAACGTAATTTACTTTTCTCTGCTTGCCGTGAAAGAAGCTCCAGGCTTCCTCAGACCCGCTTAGTGACCCCATGACCGTTTGACCAGTGGGGGCCTTCAGCTATGCTGTTGTGTAAAATGTGGTTTGAAACCCTCAATTTTATTGTTTTAAATACTTGTGTGATCGATATGAATGAATTTTTTTGCCTGTTTGCCTTTTAGTTGTGAATTGCATTACACAGTGAGCACAAACTGCAAGGATGTTGAATTCTTAACTAAATCAGAGCTGTGTTTTCTGACTGCAATTACCATATATTTATTTTTAATATCACTAAATTATTTGAATTGTGATTATGTTTGTCTCTCTTTCTCTCTCTCGCTCAGCCGCAGCCAAACTCAGCTCTCCATTGATATTTCACAGTTGCACAAAGAGATATTTTCCCCATCACTACACCATATTCATGCAGCATGAAAAAAAAACGAAAGCACACAAACATATGCAAATGTTTCTCTCTCCATAAACAGCTTTGTGCTTCTGTTGAAAGTGATGGAGGAGGAAAAACACTGTGAACTGATAAGTGCTATTCCTCGACTACAACGACATGATTTCGAAAAACATGAGAGGCGAAATCTCTCTCTCTCTCTCTCCCTCTCTCACTCTCGCTCACTATCTCTCTGCCAACAGGGTGTCTATAGAGCTCTGTCCAGAACAGACACACAGTTTTTGGGAGGCTAGGTGTTACAGGAGGGTGTTTAGATACTTTCATTTGCTTTTATTTCAAAACATTGGAAGATTGTGTATTTGTCAACATATGCAAATATACTGCAAATGATTATTTATTTATTTGTTTTGTCTTTGTGCTTAGTTAAACTAGACATCCTTAAATGACTGTAGGATTCAGGAGTTTGTGTTATTGGTGTGTTATTATCGGTAGCCTTTAAGTGAACTGCAGCCAGCTACTTATTGTTCATGTTCACACTTATGCATGTGTAACTCAAGGGTCGGGACAACAGAGGATCCATATGTAGTTCTTTATATTTAAGGGTAGACAGACAGGCAATAGTCAAAACAGGAGCAAAACAGAAGCATAAAGGTAATCCAAAATCGTAGTCAAAAACAGGCAAAAAGTCAGGCTAGGCGGCAAGGAATCAAGAACGGGAAAACAAAAGTTAAGGATCTAAACACGGAAAGACTAGACAGGATTAATGCTTTGTAATGCTACAGGAAAACCAAACAACAAGACTCAGCAAAGAGTGTGTGAGAGGTGAATGTAAAGTTCATGTAATCAGTCCATAATGATACTGACAACTAATTAATTGTAAGCCAATAACTGAAATATACAGTTGAAATGATTCGCCCTCCTGTGATTTTCTTTCTTTTTCTTTTTCAAATATTTCCCAAATGATGTTTAACAGAGCAGGGAAGCTAAGCTTTTCACTCATCATAGCACACGTGCTGCTGATGATGTGACAATAAAAGTGATTTTGATTTGATTTGATTTGGGATGTTTTTACAGTATTTCCTTTTTTTTTTCTTCTGAAGAAAGTCTTATTTGTTTTATTTCGGCCAAAATAAAGTTTAATTACGTTTAATTTAATTAATTTAAATAAAAATAATAGTTTTTAATTTTGCTTTTAAATACAGTTTAAAGGTCAATAATATTAGCCTTCTTAAGCAATATCTAAGCAAAAATATCTAGCAAAATATTATGTACTGTCATCATGGCAGTTCTTAGAAATTAGTTATTAAAACTGTTATGTTTAGATTTGATTTATGTTTAGAAAACCTATGTTTGTATGTGTTGAAAAAATATTCTTTATGTTAAACAGAAATTGGGGGTGGGGATATACAGGGGGCTAATAATTCTGACTTCAACTATAAGTAGAGAAATATATACTGTGATTATGATTTGTTTAAACCCAAGTAGAAAAACAAAAGGCAAACAAATACAATGAGCAAATAATTTTAAAGCCTTAACTGCAGAAAACAAGTAAACAACTAAAAAGAATATGCTTCATTTTTTATCAATTGTCTTTTTTTTTTTTTAATTAACATTAGATGAAGACAGATGTACATAAACACATTTTATTCAGTTTTCAGTTTTGTAGTTTTGCTTAAATTCCATTCAATGCTACCATTTTGATGTTGTCGATTTTTGATGTTTGTGTGTGTGTATTTATTTCGGTTTCTGCTTGTCTGCCAGCTGCGAAAAGTTAAAAACAAAACATACAGCCAGTTCGTTATAAATAGTCCGGATGTTAAAGAGTGCCATACTTTGATCATTTGAGTTTTGTGCAGGTTGTGACATAACTTCCTTCAATGTGCCTGCCTTATGGACCCCATCCCCCTCCACCTCTTTTTGTGAACACAGCAAAGCAGCTAACAATGATGCCGTTTATTTTTCTGCATTAGAACAATGAAGCAATCCCGGCATGCAGCCTGCTCTGTGTTCAAGTGCAGAGGTTCATAGGTGTCCATACAGAAGATGTTTATACATGAGAGAACTTTCCAGAAAGGAGAAGTTGGAGTCACTCAAAGCTGTTTGTCAGTGTGGTGTTGTTGGATATCACATTGATTTAAATGTGGAAACAGCTTCAAATACTAATGTCATATCAGTCATGCAAAAGTGACTGATGGCAAAGCACTGTGTGTTCTGTATAGTGATGTGCCGAGGCTTGTGTCGAGAAATTCCAGAAGCTTTCAGAGAAAAGGGTTGTATCATTTTGGACCAATGACATTGTTGATGATTGGTTCAGAAATCGGTTTGAATCTCAGCGTAACCATAAACAAGTTGCTGTGAATGGGGTGTTTTTGACGAAGCAAAAAATGGTGTTTATTTACACTAGCATTAAATTGAACCAAAGCAAGCATACTCATCTTGTTTCGATTATATTCATTCATTCATTCATTTTTTTTTTTTGGCTTAGTCCCTTTATTCATTTGGGGTCGCCACAGCGGAATGAACCGCCAACTTATCCAGCACCATTTTACGAAGCGGATACCCTTCTAACCGTAACCCATCTCTAGGAAGCATCCACATTCACACCCATACACTACGGACAATTTAGCCTACCCAATGCACCTGTACCGCATGTCTTTGGACTGTGGGGGAAAGCGGAGCACCCGGAGGAAACCCACGCGAACGCAGGGAGAACATGCAAACTACACACAGAAACGCCAACTGACCCAGCCGAGGCTTGAACCAGCAACCTTTTTGCTGTGAGGCGACAGCTACTTCGCCACTGCGTCACCCTTGAATATGTTTACATTTTTTACATTTTTTTCCAGGAATGCTTATTCTAAATCAGTTCATCTACTTATTTCCCTTGAATTCCATAGACGTGTATGATTATTTTTCAGATATTTCAGGTTGTTATTGTGTAGTACTTCTGTCGTTTTTATGATCCATGCTGGTCACACAAGTCCAAGTTTCAGAAGGAGCTTTAGAGACTTGCTACATTTCAAGAAACTCTGTAGTCCTTCAGCAGCTCACAAAAAACAGCATGTTAAGCAGGTCCCAATACACACACACACAGACACACACACACTCACACTGTTTTCCGAATGTTTGCTGCAGCTCTGAAATGGAGTGAGGACACTGGCAAAAGGTTTCCATTATTTTGCACCCTGATGAGAGGAGACACAAAAAGAGATGTGTGGTCTTGGCTAATACAGTATTTCTTTATCCGCCAAACAAGAGCAAATTCACTGCCTGGAGCCAATTAAAGTGCAGAGATCAATGCCCACCATGATACCAGCACTGAGCTCCTTATATTAACATGAGCTTGGGGGATTAATGTTTTCTTATTTTATTCGGTATTATTTAGAGCCATTGCATAAGAGGATCCAGTAAATTGAATATGCACTAAAAGCCAAACTTTTAGTAATGAAGTCGCACACTGATTAGAAGCTTTGTTTGGAATTAAAAGTATAAAAAGATCTGTTAGTCTTGTAAGAGCTTTTACTCTCAGCTTTGGTAGATATTTAAACCCGCAAAGCCTGCCATATTCATTTTACAATTAGATTGTAAAAACAGAATTGTATATTGGTTGAATATAAAAGGGCAGCACGGTGGCTTAGTGGTTAGCACTGTCAGGTCGCTGGCAGGGTCATTTGGCATTTTGCATGTTCTCCCCGTGTTGGCGCACATTTCCCCTACAGTCCAAAGACTTGCAGTACAGGTGAATTGAACATACTAAATTGGCTGTAGTGTATGTGTGTTAAAGCAAGAGTGTATGGGTGTTTCCCAGTACTGGGTTGTGGCAGGAAGTGCATCCGCTGCGTAAAACATATGCTGGATAAGTCGGCGGTTCATTCCACTGTGGTGACCCCTGATGAATAAAGGGACTAAGCTGAAAGAAAATGAAAGAATATAATGGTATCTAAAGAAAATATATGTGATGCATCAGTTGCTAATTTGTGTTTAATAACTAGATGAGTCAGACGAACTTGCTTGTAACGCAAATCAGTGAGATATTCAAAACAGTATATAAGACTAAATACAGTATCTTTCAAAAATATGTCTGTGATATGTAAAAGTTTTATTGTGGATGAAAAATATATAATGCAGTGCAGTTATTCTTTAAAATCTTTACACTTTTTAATAATAAGTGGAATATTAAGTGTAAGTGTATATGTGTATACATACAGTTGAAGTCAGAATTATTAGCCCCCCTGTTTATTTTTTTCCACATTTTCTGTATAACGGACAGTAGATTTTGTTTTTCCAACACATTTCTAATCATAAAAGTTTTAATAGCTGATTTCTTTTATCTTTGCCATGATGACAGTACATAATATTTTACTAGATATTTTTCAAGACACTTCTATACAGCTTAAAGTGCCATTTACAGGCTTAACTAGGTTAATTAGGCAAGTTAGGGTAATTAGGCAAGTTATTGTATATTGATGGTTTGTTCTGTAGGCTATCGAAAAAATATAGCTTAAAGGGGCTAATCATTTTGACCTAAAAATGTTTATTAAAAATTAAAACCTGCCGAAATAAAACAAATAAGACTTTCTCCAGAAGAAAAAATATTATCTGACATACTATGAAATTTCCTTGCTCTGTTAAACATCATTTGGGAATTATTTAAAAATGAAAAATAAATTAAAAGAGAGGCTAATAATTCTGACTTCAACTGTACACTCAGAAATAAAGGTATGAGAGCTGTCACTGGGGTGGTACTTTTTTAAAAGCTAAACATTTATACCTAAATGGTCCCTATTAATACCTCAAGGGTACATATTAGTACCTAAAAAGTACAAAAGTGTACCTCTTAAAATGTTTAGGTACAAATATATGGTTTTGAGGTACCAATATGAACCCTTTAAGTACAAATGTGTATCTTTTGAAGAAGTACCACCTCAGTGACAGCTCTTGTACCATTACTTCCGATAGTGTATACTGTATATGTTACACTGAATTATAATGAGCATTATTTTACCCTTAAGCAGTGTTAAGTTACTTGGATAAAATAAAAAAAAATACTAATTACAAAATTTAAATTGTATTTGAATTTCTCTTTTAATTACTTTTTCTGAAAAATAACTCAATTACACAAAAAAAAATTGTCTGCAAAATTTTAGCAAACAACTTAAACGTGTTTGTACAAAGTTTAGTAATGTTCAACTTAATTTGTTTGTTTAAATTTAGCCCAAATAAATTGTCTACAACCACTTAACCTAATAATTTTTTCAGTGTACTTGGCTATAGATTAAAAATATACATGAATACATATAAATCTTATCACAGAAAACATCAAACTTAATCTCTTTTTTTTTTTTTTATATGTCAAGGGTCTAGCTTTGTTAAAAATGTAATACACTGTCAAAATGCTGGGTTCCACGCAATTACTTCATGGTGCCCCAACACAATCGATTAATGTAACTTAATTGTTTTTACAAATTTAAGTGGATTGAACATTAAACAATTAAGTTGTCCCAAAAAATCCTAAAGAATTGTGTTGATTCTGCTTGTTTTAAATAAGTAGTTTGAAGAAGCAGCACAAACAGTTTTTGAATGTACTCAAGCAAATGTAAACGTCATTTGAATTAAAGTTATGTAATGACATCATGTTTCATACACACAATACAATATTATTATTATTGTCTTAATTCATTGTTTATTAAGCATGTTCAGCCATCTTAATAAATGTAATTATCTTTATAGTTGAAAATTTGTATTATTCTTCTAAATATATTTGCATAACATAAAGTACAATTACTCTGTTTCTATGAATTGATTAATCCAGAGCTGTACAATTTATTTACATTATTTAAGGCACTTACATTATAAGTAACTAAATTAAATTACCTACAAAAGAAAAATTATCCCATACTTTATTTTATTAGTGGAAAAGTCATTTAATTACAGTAACTAAACTAAGCTTTGTAACTAAATAAACCCAAGCCATTTAAGCATTAAAGCAGACTTTTGCATTTAATATGCTTCTATGTGAATAAATTTAATTTGATGAAGACACGAAGGGATTTAGTTAATTGTATACAGCAGTTTTTCCCAGTAAACCTTTGATCATATTGAGAAGACCTCTGAAATGCAAGATAAGGCTTGACAGAGTCAGCAATGTTACTGCAGGTCAGACTCTCCACAGGTAATGAAATCATGTGATGACGCCTCAGCCGGACACAACAGCTTTCCACATTCAGACCGAAATAACATTCAGCTGACGTCTTTCTGAAACGTCTTTCCGTAGCATGCTACTGTATATATCTGTGGAGTGAGGTCTTTTTAGCTCTTAAAAGTGCGATTAGCGCCCATTACGAGGCAAGGATAAAGATTAACGCTTCTCTCTCGACGAATCCCTTGGCGATCGGCGTAATGCTACAGAACAGAGGAGGCCGGGCTTCCATTCTAATTCGTGTATAATTTAAATCACTCAGCCCACACTGACATAATGTGCGCTCCTTCCTCCACTGCACTCTTGATTTACAATCCAGAGGGGAGATGGGAGAATTGACAAGCCCTGTGTTTTGGAAAAGCTCTGCATCTAATTAGCAGAGGCTTTCTGGTTGCCCGGGACATGAGATTTGGCAGTGCGTGTAGCTCCTCTCATTAAAACAGCACTCCTCATGGAGTGGACCCACAAAAAAAAAAAAAAAAAAAGAAAGCAAGAAAGAAAAAAAAGAGCCGCCTCCTCAATAGAAAGACAGAAAAAAGAAAGATTCCTTTTCCAACCGACACGTTTGTATAACGTTTGTTTAGCGCACACTTTTAAATGCAAGTATTCAACCTGTCTGTTTATCAGGCGCCCAAAGAAAATGGCATTTTCTTTTTCTTTCTGTGTTTCTTTGTAAAAAAACATTCTTTGTGAAGACTCCCCATCATTATATTTTCCTTTTTCATTGTTCAGTGTAATGCTTTGTAGACTCTTTGAGTCCGCTGAATGATCTTAGAGTGAATTAGCATAAAGCAGATACGCAGAGGCTCGTCGTTAAACAGAAAACAGAGTGAGAAGGAGGACGCGCTCATCTAATAGGGCTGAATGGGTTGCTATGAGGTGGGCAGACTGAAGTTTGTGTGTCTGGTAAACTGAAGTTAGAATAGGAGTCAGTATTTCCGCTGGTTGCCATTTAAGTAGCGAACACTTACTCGTAAGACTGCCTGAGGCAAAATGGTGGCCGGGTTGCTTTGTGTGTGGTTGTGAGAAGGATATTAAAGACTGTTAGTAGGGGCCCGCATTAATTGTTTATTTAGGGAGATTTTTTTATTTTGATAATTAACCTGCATTCTTTTAATGTAGCCCTCACAGGTCAAAATGACCTAAAGGACAGGAGTTTTTCTATTACAGTGTTATTGCATTTATTATTATTATTATTATTATTATTATTTATTTATTTACTTGTTTATTTATTTATTTATTTATTTTTGTTCAGATCAGTTGAAACAAATGTGTCTAAATTTTAAACAAGTTATTAAATAATAATTATAATAAAACAAGCAATTGTCATTATTAATTGTTGCTATATATATATTGTGGAGAGGTAAGCGTGATCGAACACCCAATGAGGGGGGAGAGCATGCTCGGAGCCCGGCAGCTAATCAGCAGGCCAATCAGAAATAATAAATAACACCTGTTTATTCTAGTGATTGGGCCGGAGAGACACCCTTCTTAAGGAGAAGGAGCAGCCGGGAGAGGGAGAGGAGAGAACACACACACACACACACACCCGCACAGCTACACGTGGGGTGTAACTATACCTGAAAAATAAAAACTATTATCTTACCTGATATCGCCGACCCTGTCTTCTTCTTCCACACAACAACGAACAATATTACAGTGGTGCCGAAACCCGGGAAGAAGAAGAAACTTTGCTGCCAGAATGACCACTCCGTCAAGACTGCCATTTGCGGAAGCCATCCAGGCCCTCGCGTTCCTCCGCCAACAACAACAGGATGCGCTGGTGGAGCTGAAGAACACCCAGGAACAACGTTTCCAAGTCCTCATGGAGGCCCAGCGGGAGGACCGCGAGCAACTCCGGAGTCTGCTGTCCCAGGAGATCCGGCCCGCTCCGACATCTGCCGCCCACCCTCCCATCGCCTTACAGAAAATGGCGTCAGAGGACGACCCGGAAGTTTTCCTCGATCTCTTCGAGAAGATGGCAGAGGCGTGTGGCTGGCCGCGGGCCGAGTGGCCGGTTCGAGTCATCCCGCTGCTCTCGGGCGAAGCCCAAATCGCAGCCCAGCAGCTACCGGCCCGAAATCTCCTGGAGTACCATCACCTAAAGCGAGCTATTCTCCAGCGGGCCGGCCGCAACCCGGAGGAGCAGCGTCAGCGCTTCCGGTCGCTGGTTTTGACTGAAAGCGGCCGGCCCTTTGCGTTCGCCCAGCAGCTCCGTGATGCCTGCCGCAGATGGCTACTACAGGATGGCCGGACCGTCGCCCAGATAATGGATGCCGTGGTGCTGGAGCAGTTCATCACCCGCCTCCCCTCCCGAACATCGGAGTGGGTCCAGTGCCACCGGCCCAAGGATCTGGAGACGGCTATCCAGCTGGCGGAGGATCACCTGGTGGCGAAGTCCAGGGTCGGCGAAATAACCTCTCTCTTCTCTCCCCCTCTTTCTCTCTCTCTCTCTCGTCCTGTTCCCAGGCCCAGAATGCGGAGGCCGCCCACGCCAGCACCCAGACGGCGGTGCAATGAGGCGGATCCGCAGCCAGCCCCGCTGGAAGGGGAAACCTATCAGGACGGAGGGGCGGAGTTTCCACCCCTGGCTGCTTCCCAGACAGCGCCAGGTCTCTCTCCGGTTCAATCGGTTGGTCTTGCTGGCCCCGGGGGTGTAGTGAAAAGGTCTGGGCCGATGCATTGGCGCCGCGGGGGCGAGGATAGCGCACCAAAAGTTAGCTCCGTGAAGGAGGTGAGTGCGTTGATTCGCGTCCCCGCCACGCCAATCGTCGCCCCCGGTCGCGACGGGCTATACCGGATACCAGTGAGTATAAAAGGGGGTACATATCAAGCTTTGGTGGATTCGGGGTGTAACCAGACCTCCATCCACCAAAGCCTGCTTCAAGACCCGGCATTGGATACAAGCCGCACTGTAAGGGTAAGGTGTGTGCACGGGGATGTAATTCACTACCCGCTAACGGCTATAGATATTCAATTCAGGGGGAAAAAGCATAAAGTGGAGGTGGCGGTTAACCCGCACCTCAAACACCCGCTAATTCTGGGAACCAATTGGCCTGGATTTAATAGATTATTAGGGGTCTTATGTGCGGGTGTTTCTTGGAAAAAGAAATCGCCGGAGAGGGGGCGGGTCGCTCAGCTGGGGAAATCCCAAGCCGTGACGTCACGCGCTGACTCAGGGGAAGGGCTGGGAATTTCCCGGTGTAAAGACTTTCCCCTGGAGCAGTCGCGTGATGACACGCTGAGACATGCACTCGAAAGAGTGCAGGTTATTGATGGGAAAATCCTCCAGCCTGATCGACCCCTCTCCTATCCTTATTTTGCGATTATTAATGATAGGGTGTATCGAGTGATCCAAGACGCTCAGACAAAGGAAGATACAACCCAATTATTAGTACCAAAGAGCCGTCGGGAAATGCTTTTCCAGGCGGCTCATTCTAATCCTATGGCCGGACATTTAGGTCAGGCGGCCACACTAAATCGCCTCATGGCCCGATTCTTTTGGCCGGGCATTCACGGTGACGTCAGCAGATGGTGCGCGGCGTGTCGTGAATGTCAGCTGGTAAATCCACCGGCCACCCCAAAAGCGCCATTGCGCCCATTGCCAGTTATGGAGATCCCCTTCGAGAGAATTGGGATGGATCTCATCGGGCCATTAGAGCGATCCGCACGCGGGCACCGGTTTGCATTAGTTTTAGTAGATTATGCAACCCGATACCCGGAAGCAGTAGCGCTCCGTAACATCTCAGCAAAGAGCGTTGCGGAGGCTCTGTTTCGCATAATCTCCCGAGTGGGAATCCCCAAGGAGATTCTCACTGATCAAGGCACCGCGTTCATGTCACGCACCATGCGCGAGCTTTACGGATTATTGGGCGTTAAATCAATTCGCACTAGCGTCTATCACCCACAAACAGACGGGCTGGTGGAACGATTTAATCGCACACTTAAATCCATGATCCGTAAATTCGTTCACGAGGACGCGAAAAATTGGGATAAGTGGTTAGAACCCTTGTTATTCGCTGTGCGGGAGGTTCCCCAAGCCTCCACGGGGTTTTCCCCCTTCGAGCTTCTCTATGGCAGACAGCCCCGTGGGGTTTTAGATGTCGTTAGAGAGGCTTGGGAGGACGAGCCTTCAAACAGTAAAAACGAAATTCAGTATATTCTGGACCTTAGAGCAAAACTCCACACACTGGGGCGGCTCTCTACGGAGCATTTGCTTAAGGCCCAGGATGACCAACGCCGGCGTTATGACAGGGGCACTAAACTACGCAAATTTTCACAGGGAGATAAAGTCCTTGTACTGCTACCCACTTCCAGCTCTAAATTACTCGCCAAGTGGCAAGGGCCGTTTGTGGTCACACGACGAGTCAGCGATCTCGATTATGAGGTAATGCGTTCGGACAGGGCTGATTCTCGTCAGATATACCACATTAATCTGCTGAAGCAGTGGAGGGAGCCGGAGGAGGTGATGCTGGCTACGCTTATTAACAACGAGGATGACCTGGGACCAGAGAGCACGGGCCGACAGCGGCCAGGCACTCTGGTCACCGGGGGTGACCATCTCTCAGCGAGCCAGCTCATCGATATCCGGCACCTTCAACGTGAGTATTCTGACGTGTTCTCACCCCTGCCCGGTCGTACTAACTTGATCCAGCACCATATCGAGACCGAACCAGGCGTGGTCGTTAGGACCCGGCCGTATCGCCTACCTGAACACAAGAAAAAAGTGATTCAGGAAGAATTGAGTAATATGTTGAAAATGGGTGTAGTAGAAGAATCCCACAGTGACTGGGCCAGCCCAATCGTCTTGGTACCCAAGACTGATGGTTCGGTCCGGTTCTGTGTGGATTATAGAAAAGTCAACGCTGTGTCGAAATTCGACGCATATCCAATGCCGCGTATTGACGAGTTGCTCGACCGGTTAGGTGCTGCTCGATATTACTCGACGTTGGATTTGACAAAGGGTTATTGGCAGATCCCCTTATCTCCAATATCCCGTGAAAAAACAGCCTTCACAACGCCGTTTGGATTACACCAATTTGTGACACTTCCGTTCGGGCTGTTCGGGGCACCGGCTACGTTTCAGCGGCTGATGGACAAAATACTTGGCCCTCATTCCGCATATGCCGCTGCTTATTTAGATGACATCATCATTTTCAGTAATGATTGGCAGCGGCATATGCAACATCTGAGGGCGGTATTATCAGCGCTGAGACGGGCTGGGCTTACGGCCAACCCAAAGAAGTGCGCAATTGGGCGAGTGGAGGTAAGGTATTTGGGCTTCCACTTAGGTCACGGGCAGGTGCAGCCCCAAATTGATAAGACTGCAGCTATTGCAACCTGTCCGAGACCTAAGACCAAAAAGGAGGTGAGACAGTTTTTGGGACTGGCAGGATATTATAGGCGTTTTGTTCCTAATTATTCGGCCCTCGTCAGCTCATTGACTGATCTCACTAAAAAGGAGGGACCAGATACCGTCCAATGGTCGGAGCAGTGCCAACAGGCCTTCTCAAAGGTAAAATCTATACTTTGCGGGGGGCCGCTATTGCACGCTCCTGATTTTGCTCTCCCCTTTCTGTTACAGACGGATGCGTCCGATCGGGGTCTGGGGGCGGTTCTCTCCCAGGAGGTGGCAGGAGTGGAACGGCCGGTGCTGTACATTAGCCGAAAACTCAGTAAGAGTGAGGCTAAGTACAGCACCATTGAAAAGGAGTGCCTGGCGATAAGGTGGGCCGTTCTCACTCTTCGCTATTATCTCCTGGGCAGGGAATTCGTCCTCTGTTCAGATCATGCTCCTCTCCAGTGGCTCCACCGCATGAAGGATACCAACGCGCGGATCACCCGTTGGTATCTAGCGTTACAGCCTTTTAAATTCAAGGTGGTCCACAGGCCGGGTGCACAGATG
>CAIGQZ010001336.1:31141543-31168538 GCA_903798205.1 Danio tinwini
TATATATATATATATATATATATATATATATATTGGAGCTTATTACAATTTATGCTGATTTGTCCATCTAATATATGTATTTAAAAAGTAACTGTTGTTTGTTAAATTACTTTTTAGTACTTTTGTATGTACACTGTCATTTTATATTGACCTTATTCTTTAATGCGGAAGTGCACTCGTTTTTGCGATTATTTTAGAACTTTCGATTCAGTTGCCTATGGGAGAAATGACTAGGAATAATAAACATCAGAAAACGGTCAAACTACTCGCTCCACAAACAAGGCTGTTCATGACTATACAGACAAGGTAGAATAAGATAATAAGAAAATATCAGTTTGCAACATCAAACAGCAAAACGAGCTGTTTACGTATAAAAATGAATGGCAGTGAATGAGACCGGAAGTCTCGAGCCAAAATGATTCAAATGGCTGCGCCCACTCGTCCGCGGAGAATACGGTGAATATTGGGTCAGTAAAATATGTTTTTAAGATGATTTTATCCAGTAAGGGAGCCTTAGACATTATAATATCAATATTTTTAATATAAACAATTCAATAACCTAATTTTCTAATCATTAAATTGTGTCACTGTATCTACAAAAAATAAATATCAAGTATTGATAATGAACAAGAAATTTGCATTTCTGATCTGAGAACTGGAGTAATGGCTGCTGACAAAAATGATATGGAATAATTAGCAAATTACTTTTGATTTTCTTTTTTTTGTAATGCCTAAGGGCATCTTAGATGAAAACCCACTTTTGTAAGCTGTTTAGACAGAACTGTGTGTAGGATCAGTGTCCACAGTCATATTGGCGTAATAGAAACACAAGGTTTTTTGGGGGGGTTTTTTACATAAAATATATAATCCAAATCCCTGCCATTTTGAGGCCGACCACAACTTGACATAGGAGTGCAGTTTTCCCACCAACCGAATTGATTGACAGCCTTTATTTAACATTAACATGTCTTCGTAGAAACACGTATAATCATATCCACAAGACAAGACTTGTGCAAAGCAACTGGGATTTAAAAATCTGTTCCACTCCTGTGTTTAGCAGCACCTCAAGAATGAGTTTTACAAGTTTAAAACGTTTCTAAAACAGTGCATGTTTGTAATAAAGTCAGTAAAATTGCTCCGTAATTCCTCACCACAGCCGCATGTCAGTACAATTATAAAAGAAGACACTTCATCCCATTCCATGGACTTAAATCAGGTTTATTTTGTACATTAACATTATGGATATCCATACAGCAGTGTATATTAACGTGTATCCTGCCACATTATGCTGTCCATCGCACCCATTTTTATCATTAAATGTTTTTTATAAGCATAATTGGATTTATTTGGTAAAACTGTTTCCATTGTAGTTTATGCACATTGTTTTTATCGAATGAAAGTTTATCCTACTTGGGTATTTTCTAAGTTCATGGGCATCTTGCTGTTTCCATCAAGCTTTTTTATGCAATAATCCAAAATGCATGTTAAAATAAGTGCATTTCAACATAGCTAGTGGCAATACACATTCTACTAGAAAATAAATAACAATAGAAAAATCAGTAAACTTTCATTTAATAACATTAGATGTAATATATAAATCTAATGTAAATAAACTACAACAATAAGAAGCAGAGACATAGTTATACAGGCATGTTAATGACTTTTTTTTACCTGATTT
The DNA here is from genome assembly GCA_903798205.1 of Danio tinwini. Lineage (NCBI taxonomy): Eukaryota > Metazoa > Chordata > Actinopteri > Cypriniformes > Danionidae > Danio > Danio tinwini. The sequence continues at coordinate 31,143,222 of CAIGQZ010001336.1, forward strand.
AACCCATAAAATCTAGTTTTTGTTTTCAGTGTAATAAGGAAACACTTAAAGCATTAGTTCATTCTGTTAATAATTACTCCTGAGACCTTTTTTTTAATCCTGAGACTTGTATTCATCTTTAGAACACAAATTAAGATGTTTTTGATGAAATCTGGGAGCTCTCTCATACTCCATCAACGAGGGTCAAAAGACAAGAGTCAAAATCCTGAAAAGGAACCAACAACATTGCATGTAAACTCAGTGGTTTAACTGTAATCATATGAAGCTCCAAAAACACTTTTGTGTACCAAAAACCTGTAAGCACAGTATGACAGTATTATATTTACCAATATCTTCTCTTCTGTAAAAGATCAGGGTTTACTATTGGCAGCACAATATATTGCCATTAGATTCATCAGCGCAACATACAATCATTGTATTCCCTGTAGTATATGCAGACCCTGATCTGATGGGGAAACATAGGTGAACAGGTTTTTTTTTTTTTTTTTTTTTTTTTTAAATTGTGTTGTCAATGTTTTTGGTTCTTTATTTGGACTTTGAATGTATTGGGACCATTGTTATCAATGGAGAATGAGAGAGCTCCAGGATTTCATCTAAAATATTTTAATTTGCGTTCATACAAATTAACAAGATGAACAAAGGTTTCAGTGGATTGGAATGATATAAGGGTAAAAAAATAACATAATTTAAATGGATCCTTAATTTTTAACCAGTGAACACGTTTGAATCATAGCATCATAGCATAAAATCACAATAATGTGTAGAGTGTCCATGAAGGTGTTGAATCTGCAGTTCCTCATTAGCCTGTCCTGTACCGTGAGTCTGTCTTGTAGCATATGCAGTGTTTGCTGCTCATAACAAAACAAATGGCTTTATTCCTGGGGGTGATTACGCTGTGAGGGATCTCTAGGAGGAAATGGAGATCACAAACTAGCAGTCAGACATCAAAACTCATCCGCTCCTTCCAGCGCTGATTCAATTAAGCTAACTTAAGAACTCAACGCTCTCCTTGAAACCGTTTCTTTGAGACGCCACCACTGCCGTTTAATCCCTGTCTCTTTTCTTCTGTTCTGTGCGAAGGATGTGATTGCGCGGGCGCTGAAGCACATTGGAGCCTACCAAGAGCTGGACAACACTGAGCAAGTGCAGGCCCTGGTGGATCCAGAGATGTGCATCAACTGTGGCAAATGCTACATGACTTGCAATGACTCGGGATACCAGGTACAAACAGTTACATCATATAGACACCCAAAATCTGTTGACAAGCTTTGCATTCCAGATCATGATTTTGTAAACATTCCATATCTTAGTTATTGTCATCTAAATCCACATTGTATCCAATCAGCTACTTTCCCTTGTTGAGTAATTGCTAACAAATATCATGTTGTTATTGTATTTAGTCATTTTTTTATCAAATAATAAATCATTCCGATGTAAAAAATCAGATGAACCTTACCCAAAAGAATTAAAATTCACTAAAAGTGTGTGTGTGTGTGTGTGTGTGTGTGTGTGTGTGTGTGTGTGTGTGTGTGTGTGTGTGTATGTGTGTGTGTGTGTGTGTGTGTGTGTGTGTGTGTGTGTGTATATGTGATTAATGTTTCATTCTGCAATAGGTTGTCAATAGATATTACATATTCATGTTTATATACAAAATTCAATCCCAAAAGTGTGTGAGATATAAAAAAATTTATTTTATAAATACATAAAAAAAAGTTTAGAAATGTATTTTACAGAAGCTTTTTGGCAATAACAACAATAACAGTACAATTTTGGAAATTAATGGTGCTCCATACTTTTTCCATACTGAAAATATGCAACATTTATAATGCTTATAATAAAAAATAAATAAATAAGAAGTTAAAAAAAGAGTACTTTTAGGCCCTTAATGACTTTAAGTTTTGTTCTCTTACTAAAAATATTTTTTAATGTTTTTATGCATTTCTTCTGGGTCAAAACCAACCCAAATTAATTTTGAAGGTTACATAATATGATCAAACGGCAACCTCCTGCTCTCCTTTGTGAAGCAAATACAGAAGTAACTGAAACTGCAATTCTTCGAAATTCCGCTACTCCTGGCTCCATAATAGAGAAAATTTCTATTGACCCCACTTTTAAAATGGCCAACATTACAGCAGAAAAAAAGGTGTTTACAGCCTGGTACAAAGAGCGATTTTGGTTCATATAGCTAATATTACCCTTCATGACAACTGTGAGGGGGTGAATTTTTAACTGTGAGGGGGAAAACTCATCCGTTTCCTTTATATTAGGTTAAATTAAGTCTGCATAATTAAGGGCGTGGCCACTTGAGTGACAGCTACTGTAGGTCTAGCTGGTTGTGGTCACGTCACCTCAGCTGATTCCGGCTGATTAGCCACTGAACTTGGCAAATACATCATATTTTTATGTGGCTTTACACATGGCCTTTATTTCCCAGGTGAGTAAAATGATATGCTTATATACCATCTCTATAAATGTATTTGTTTTATTTAAGATCATTTATATTTTTCTTTAGAACTGTAATGCACTCCAGAATCTGTCAGATTAGATTAGATTTAGATTAGATTGATTAGCTGTAGGCTATAGAACAGTCGTCGGAAACGTTGTCATACAGTGTTATGCCTGGATTTCATCAATAGCCTTGCATTTACTAACACAGACTATATTTTAAGTGTTTGGAAGTAGTTTGTGTTTACCTCCTGTAGAAAAACGTCATAAGACCAAGTGGCTCAATGTGTTACAACAGTGGTTTTAAAAGTCTAAACACTTTATTGATATAGTACAACCAAGCACATGTGGTCAGAACACAAACGAGTCGCAGGTAATAAAGTATTAAGCGTTTCTCCCATAGGAAAGCCCATCTAAGGAAAATGTTAAAATCGCTCTGCATCTTTGCCCTTGTTTGGTATCCCCCGGTTGGTGCGATGACGAAGGTTGGTCACGCCTACTGGTAGCTTCTTTTTGGGTTCCTTAAAAACCTATGGGTGACGTCACGGATACTACGTCTTTATCTTTTACAGTCTTTGGATATGATGTGATTTTTTACATGAAAGCATTACCACTGGATGATTTATAGCTATGAAAAAACTATGAAATGTTTTCGGATCACATGTTGTCATTGGAGGCCACTACATCAAAGAGTTTCTTCATCAGCTCTACATTTGCATATTGTAAACATAAAGAGCCAAAAGCAGAGTCTGATAGGAAAGATCCTGCTCTCCAATGAAGAAAACCAGTGCTCACTATTGTCCTTTTCAGTCACAAAAACCTTTTTTTGTATGACCGACTGTCATTTTCTTAACAGAAATGTGCTCTAAATGTTATTTTTTATTATTTGAAATGTGAAAGAAATGTTAACAGGCAATTATAAAACAAAACAAATACAACATTTTATTCATTTTAAACCCAATACCTCATAAAGCAATAGAAACAAAAATTTCAAGTTATCACATAAATACTGATTCATAACTACTCAACTCAATTTATCTCTAGAGCACTTTCAACCAACCACAATGGGTACCAGAGTGTTGTACATAAAAACACATAATACATCCAAACACACAATGAACCAAAGTACAGTACATAAACTCACAACACATGATTAAAAGCTAAAGAAAATAAGTGTGTTTTCAGTGACCTCTGAAAAGAATAAAAAGTTGAAGATGTTCTTAAGGAGAGTGGAAGATCGTTCCAAAGTCTTGAAGCTGCTACTGAAAAAGCTCTATCACCTTTACATTTCAAGCCTGATCGTGGAACTTGCAAATAGAGTCGATCTTCAGAGCGAAGAGATCTCACGGGTTGGTTTATATTAATCAGCTCAGAAATATACTCAGGGGATTAAAAACATACAACAGTACATTGTACTGAATTCTAAACTGGATTGGTAGCCAGTGTAGGGAAACCAGTACAGGTGTGATGTGCTCTACTTTTTTGAGTCTGTTAAAAGCCTGGCAGATGAGTTCTGGACCAACTGCAGACGAGAGAAAGAGGCCTGACTCATGCTCAGAGACAATGCATTGCAATAATCCAGACGAGAAGAAATGAAGTCATGAACAACCTTCTCCACTGAAAGAGGGACAGACTTCAGCTTGACAATATATCTAAGATAGAAAAAACTATTTTTGAATAATTACTAGGGCTTAAAACTATAAATATTACCCTGAAATACTTTCAATAAACAGAAACCCAATTCATTTACATAAATGTTTACTTTCAGATTTTTTAAAAAGTGATCAGCGCTTCATGCTGCAATAGTTAGTCGATATGCATGCATAATATTCATGTTTATCAACTAAAATTCTGTCCCAAAAGTATGTGAGATATGATAAAAATGCTAAATATATTTTACAAAAGCCTTTAGGCAATAAAATAACAATACAATCTTGGAAATAATAACAATAATACTGACAAAAGGTAAAGGTGCTCCATGCTTTATTCAGTCAAAATATGAAACGTTTACAATGCTTACAATAAAAAATAATAAAAACAAATATGAAAAAAATAAGTGAGTAGTTTGACGCCCTTAAAACGTTTTGTTCCCTTAATAAAAATATATTTAAAATTTTTGTGCATGTCTTCTGGGTCAAAACAAACCCAAATACATTATGAATGTCACAGGATGTGATGCGATTTTCGCACGAAAGCATTACCACTGGATGATTTGTGTTATTTCTCAAAGTAATGAAGCTATGAAATGTTTTCAGATCACATGTTGTCATTGGAGGTCACTAGAGTTTCTTTATGACAACTGGATTTGCATATTGTAAACTTAAAGAGCCAAAAGCAGACTCTAAAGGGAAAGATCCTACTCTCCAATGAAGAAAGCCAGTGCTCTCTACTGTCCTTTTCAGTCACAAAAGCGTTTTTTTTTTTTTTTTTAATCTAAATGACTGTTATTTTCATTAATAAAATGTGCTCTAAATGACTTTTTTTATTATTATTTGAAATGTGGAAAAAATGTTAACAGGCAAAATATAAAGCCAATCAAATATTAACATTTTTTTCATTTTAAAATACTTTTTTTTATATACTTTTAATTATAGATTTTTCATGTGGTCACATAAATACTGATTCTTAACTATGGCTTAAAACAATAAATATATTTATGTAAATATCTTTTCAATTTACATAAATCTTCACTTTCAGAAAAAAAAAGTAATCAGTCCTTCATGCTCCAAATTTTCGTCAATATGCATGCAAAATATTCATGTTCAAAATTCAGTCCCAGAAGGGTGAGATATATGGTGGCCGAGAGAGCTTAACACGCTGCAATTTAAAACACATGCAATTACAGAAAACACCAGCAAATTAAGAAACAATCTTCACCAGTTTGACAGCAAACGTGTTGCAAATTCTCACAACACAAACAACTGAAGAAACACACTGCATTTCGTCACAACGCAAATAACTTTAATAACACAACGTTTCAGTTAATCATCAATTAGGCTAATCATTTACAAAAGACAACAGAATCGTGTAATCAGGATTTTAAAATAAAATAAAAAACAAAGACCACCAACAACTTCACTGAACAACAGTCAGGGCATTTCTGTTGTGTTAAGTGGATATTGGCAAGTGTTATGACAAAATGTAGCTTGTTTTTTCAGTTGTTTGTGTTGTGAGAATTCGCAACACGTTTGCTGTCAACCTGATGAAGATCATTTCTTAATTTGCTGGTGTTTTTTGTAATTGCATGTGTTTTCTTAAATTGCAGTGCGTTAAGCTCTCTCGGCCACTGTAGAGATATGATGAAATGCTAAATATATTTTACAAAAGCATTTTGAACTAGTGTAGTTACATAAATAATACAAAGCATTATTATTATTATTGTAGTTAATTGTACTGTTATTATTATTTTCGAAGGTTAACAGTGTGCTATGTGGCACGATGGCTCATTGGTTAGCACTGTCGCCTCACAGCAAGAAGGTCACTGGTTCGAGTCCCAGCTGGACCAGTTGGCATTTCTGTGTGGAGTTTGCATGTTCTCCCCGTGTTTGCGCGGGTTTCTTCCAGGTGCTCCGGTTTCCCCCACAGTCCAAAGACAATGCACTATAAGTGAATCGAATTAACTTAATTGGTTGTGTGTGTGTGAATGTCAGACTGTATGGGTGTTTTCCAGTACTGGGTTGTGGCTGGAAGGGCATCCGCTGCTAAAAAAATATGCTGCATGAGTTGGCGGTTCATTACGCATTAAATAAGGGACTACGCCGAAGGAAAATGAATAAATGAATGAATGAATGAATGAACTATGTGCTGCACATGTACCTAGGTCGAAACCTGCTGGGATGTAACATATTATAAAGGAAAACGTATTACTTATTTAAAAAACGTATTACTTATTTAAAAAACTTATTTGTTACAAACACTCACAAATGTTTACTCCCTTACAAAAATCTATGCACATTTAAGCAATCATGGTATTTATCAAAACTAATGTGTTACGATACTCCATGTGTTACAGATAAAAGTAATTACCACTATATTATTTGGTTTGCAAAATTACACGAAGCCAGCAAATGTTTTCTGACTACATGTTGTCTTTTTGAAGGTCACTCGATTATACTTCATTGCTTCGTTCATATTGCAAATATAAAGAGCCAAACACAGAGTCTGAAATAGATAATCCTGCCAATTATTTACCTTCAAGTACGTTGTGCTCACTGCTTGTCATTGTTGTTGCTTCATTTTTTTTTCTTCCCCCTCTCTGAAAAGCTCTCCCATGAGTGGGGAAATCCTCTTATGGAGAGTGGATAATTGCTCTAATGTAATAGCTTTTTTTTTTGGTCTTCTTTTGCAGGCTATTAAGTTTGACCCCGAGACTCATCTTCCTGTAATCACGGACAGCTGCACCGGCTGCACTCTCTGCCTGAGCGTGTGCCCCATCATCGACTGCATCAAAATGGTTAGCAGGACCACACCGTACGAGCCCAAGAGAGGCCTGCCTGTTAATCCCGTCTGCTGAAGCGCACCGTCACAGACATCGACACAAAACAGCAAGAGCATCCATTCCACTTCTAATTGCTGGGTGAAAAATTACCTTTATTATGAAAACGAATAATTAGCCGGCAGAAATAATTGCCTTATATTCCCAAGCTGGTTATGCCAGAATAATTGTGCTGGCACAAAAAAGAGTTGCATTCTTTCTAAAACAACTCGACAGTGCAATGTTACTTTGTGTCCTTTTTCCCTCAAGAGATGGCAATAAGATGCGAGATGGAAGATTGATTGATTTATTGATTGATTGATTGATTGATTGGTTGGTTAATTTGATTGATTGATTGATTGATTGATTGATTGATTGATTGATTGATTGATTGATTGATTGATTGATTGATTGATTGATTGATTGATTGATTGATTGATTGATTGTAAAGTGGTGTTGTGTGCTCTAATATATCTGACCATAATTTAATAGTAAAGGAGGAATATTAATAATTGGAACTATCAAAGATAATAGTGTGACTGCTAAGTGTGATTAATAAACATTTTAAGCATGTATTATTTATGAAGCAGACTTTCTTTACTTGATGTTTGTTGGATATTACATCACAAATGGGAATTGTGGGCGGGGAGAAGGGGCTCATTTGCATTTAAAGCCACAGGCTACAAAATCAGCTACAATGTATTCAGACACCAAAATGAGCAAATTCTGGAGGCCATAATAAATTATCTGATGGGTATTTTTAAGCTGAAACTTTACAGACACATTCTGGAGACACCAAAGGCTTATCTTACATCTTGTAAAAGGGGTAAAATAGGTGCCCTTTAATGTCTTTTATGTGACATGGAGTCCAACTTAATGTGTTTTATGAATCTCTACACCCATCCCAACCCTAAACCCAACCTCAATGTAACCTGTTGTGTTTTATGAATGTCTACACCTACCACAACCCTAAACCCAACCTCACAGAAACCTGTTGCATTTTACGAATGTCTACGCCTACCCCAACTGTAACCCAACCTCACAGAAGCTTGTTGTGTTATATTAATGTCTACTACACCTACACCAACCCTAAACCCAGCCTACTTGTGGCGTAAGTCCCTCCCACTTGGAGGTCACCCAGCCTACTTGCCGTGTAATCCCTCACACTTGGAAGTCTCCGGGCTGCAGCAATACCTACTTGTAAAACTCTGTGAATTTCTGTGGGACGATTTCATGTAGGCCTAATAATAACTAATAATTGTACTATAACTAGTAATTGTAAATGAGTGGTTATAGACTTACCGGTCACTTTATTAGGTACACCTGTCCAACCAAACAAGAAGTGCAAATTTCTAATCAGCCAATCACATGGCAGCAACTCAATGCATTTAAGCATGTAGACATGGTCAAGACGATCCGGTGCAGTTCAAATAGCCTCCACAGTCACCAAAACTCAATCCAATAGAGCACATTTGGTGATGTGGTGGAATGGGAGGTTTGCATCATGGATGTGCAGCCGACAAATCTGTCCAACCGCTTGTTAACGCAAATTTCTAATCAGCAAATTACATGGCAGTAACTCAATGCATTTAAGCATGTAGACATGGTCAAGATGATCTGCTGCTGTTCAAATCGAGCATCAGAATGGGGAAGCACCAGACAGGCTGTTCTGAGTATTTCAGAAACTGCTGATCTACTGGGATTTTCACAAACAACCAACTCTAGGGTTTACAGAGAATGGTCCGAAAAAGAAAGAGTGAGTGGCAGTTCTGTGGGTGCAAATGCCTTGTTGATGTTCCAGTTCAGAGAAGAATGGCCAGACTGGTTTGAGCTGATAGAAAGGCAACAGTAACTGAATAACCACTCGTTACAACCGAGGTATGATGAAGAGCATCTCTGAATGCACAACATGTCCAACCTTGAGGCAGATGGGCTACAGCAGTAGAATAGCACACCGGGTGCCACCACTCCTGTCAGCTAAGAACAGAAAACTGAGGCTACAATTTGCACAGGCTCACCAAAATTGGATGACAGAAGATTGAAAAAACGTTGCCTAGTCTGATGAGTCTTGATTTCTGCTGCAACATTCGGATGGTATGGTCAGAATTTGGCGTCAACAACGTGAAAGCATGGATCCATCCTGCCTTGTATCAATGGTTCAGGCTGGTGGTGTAATGGTGTGGGGAATATTTTCTTGCCACACTTTGGGCTCATTAGTACCAACTGAGCATTGTGTCAATCAAACCCACAGCCTATGATGAGTTCACTGTACTCAAATGGCCTCCACAGTCACCAGTTTTTAATCCAATAGAGCACCTTTGGGATATGATGGGAATGGGTGGTTCGCATCATGGATGTGCAGCTGTCAAATCTGTAGCAACTGCATGGTGCTACCATTTCAATATGGACCAAAATTTCTGAGGAATATTTTCAGTATCTTGTTGAACTTATGCCACGAAGTATTAAGGCTGTTCTGAAGACAAAAGGGGGTCCAACTCGGTACTAGTAAGGTGTACCTAATAATGTGGCCGGTGAGTGTAAATTGGCATTTTATTAGTATTCTGATAACGCTTGAATTAAGACCCAATAGACCTTATGCAAGGATACTTATATTATCAATAAGCCAACATGGGTGCTTCTAGTGAACTGTGAAACCTGCAACGTTTTAGATCAAGTGTGTTCATAATCAGTGACATTTACTGCTATGTTGAGAGACAATTAGAAATATCCCAATGCTATTTTTCCTGATCTTATTTTACAGGGTCCCTAAAAATATAATTCTTAGTAGACTGTTGTTAAATTGAAATGCTTTAAGATTGTAATCAGTTAGACATGCTTAGATTTCTAAAAAGATTTGATAGGGTGCACAATAATAGTGAGCTGTAAGTGCAGTTGTTAGTCATTAATAGAGATCAGATTATTTATTCCTAAAGTGTTATCTCAAGCATTAGTCCTAATTTATTATTAAAAAAAAATCTCTGTCGGCTAAATCCGAGTTGAAATAATTGAATCTGCATTTCGTCAGATTGCTTAGGCTTCTTGAAAAGCAGGTTTAGACACAGACCCAGAACAAATCGTTCTAATGATGTCCCAATTGATTTGTTTAGCAAAACAAAGCATTCACTGGAGCCGATACAAACATGAGTCTGAGAGGTTTACGCTCCTTCTCGGTTGTGTTAATATGATCTTTCTATAATTGTTACATCTGCAAATAAACATCCGATTGGGTGCAGTGGACAAGACTGAAGAGCGAGTTAATTAAAACGCTATCGTTTTCATCTCCGAGATACAGGCCGCTCGCTCTCTAAGTGGATCTGTGTTTGAAATGCAGGAAAACGCTGCTTTTGAGAAACAGCAGCCAGACATGTCAGCGTTATTTCATCATTTATTATAACCGCACAATAACAAGGGATTAGAACGAAAAACCAGGCCGCCATAAATCTAAAGTTTGCACTGGAACTCCATTAATTTGGCCCGCGACTTAACTTGCTTTGTAAAAATGTTTGCCATTGAAAAATTTGCAATCATGCCAAGCACGATGAGAAGGTTCAGCAAATTTACTGAAGTCCCCTAAGCGTGCTCATTATTAGCTGCCAGAAGTGCATTTCAGCAGCCTCACAGATACTGACTAAAACCTGCACTACTTTTGTTTTTAGTTGGCTGATATAAAGCTGTAGAGACTGGGGGTGTCAACCATAATATTGTCAATCATATTGTCATTTACTTTACAACAATAACGACAACACAAGCTTATTAGAATGCTGTTACTGCATTAGGAATGCAAAAATAACTTTGCATGGACTATATAATTATATATATATATATATATATATATGGGGGGTGACGAGATGCTTTCTCCACGAGACAGGAGACGAGATTTTTAAAAACTTTTGGAATCCTCAGTGATGAAATATATGAATGGAAAATAAACTTTAATTCACCTGAAAAAAAAATCACAAAAGGCAAAACTATTTTGGTGTTTTTTTTTTTAATCAACTTGTAATGAAGGGTGATATAGTGGCACAGTGGTTAGCACTGTCAGCTCACAGCAAAAAGGTCACTGTTACAAGTACCAGCTGGGCCAGTTAGTATTTCTGTGTGGAGTTTGCATGTTCTCTCCGTGTTCGCGTGGGTTTCCTTCATAGTCCAAAGACATGCGCTATACTGTAGGTGAATTGGATAAACTAAATTGACCGCAGTGTATGTGTGTGAATGTGAAAGTGTATGCATGTTTCCCACTACTGGGTTAGGGCTAAAAGGGCATCCGCTTCGTAAAACATATGCCGGAATAGTACTTGTAACAGATGTTATTTTCTATTTTTAAAAAAACTCTCTGTTGTAAAGATCATGCAAACACTGCTAAATATTTTGCTAACATTTGAATTAAATATAGGGTGGTGCAGTGGCGCAGTGGGTAGCGCTATCACCTCACAGCAAGAATGTTGCTGATTTGAGCCTCGACTGGATCAGTTGGCATTTCTGTGTGGAGTTTGCATGTTCTCCCCGTGTTGGTGTGGGTTTCCTCCGTGTGCTCCAGTTTCCCCCACAAGTCCAAAGACATGCGTAATAAGTGTATTAGGTAAGGTAAATTGTCTGTAGTGTATGTGTGTGAATGAGTGTGTGTGGGTGTTTCCCAGTGATGGGTTACAGCTGAAAGGGCATAAGCTGCGTGAAACATATGCTGGATAAGTTGGCGGTTCATTCCACTGTGGTGATCCCTGATTAATAAAGGGACTAAGCCGAAAAGAAAATGAAAAAAATTAAAAATAGTCAGCGACGCAGCGGCCCAGTAGTTAGTGCTGTCACCCCACAGCAAGAAGGTTGCTGGTTTGAACCTCGGCTGAGTCAGTTGGCATTTCTGTGTGGAGTTTGCATGTTCTCCCTGCGTAAGCTTGGTTTCCTCCTGGTGCTCCGGTTTCACCCACAGTCCAAATATGTGCAGTACAGGTGAATTGGGTAAGCTAAATTGTCTGTAGTGAATGAGTGTGAATGAGTGTGTATGGATGTTTCCCAGAAATGGGTTGCGGCTGGAAGGGCATCTGCTGCGTAAAACGTGCTTGATAAGTTGGCGGTTCATTCCGCTGTGGCGACCCCAATTTAATAATGGGATTAAGCCGAAAAGAAAATGAATGAATGAATGAAAAATAGTTTATATATAATTTTAAATATTAGCAAAATATTTGCTAATATATGAATGGAAAATAAATTTTTGTTCAACTGAAAAAAAACATCACAAAACGCAAAACAGTTTAGGTGCTTTTTCAAATAAACTTGTAATGAATGCTATTTTACTTCTATCTTAATGAATTATGCCATTAAAAACATGCAAACACTGCAAAATATTTAGCCATAAACTCTTCTGACTGGCTTCTCCCCTGTACAATTTCACATGAGAAATCAAACTGCTTTCTATGAATTGAACTTTCAAAAAATTTTATGTAATCATGTAATTGTAAAGGATGCAGACGAAAGTGAAGAGTGGATGGGTGGAGTTGTGGTAGTGGGGCCCCTAATGATATCTATGGGGGCCCCTTTAATGCGTGGGCCTTTAGAATTGTCCTAAATACCCCAAACCCCAATTCTCCCCCCCCCCCCCCCCCCCCCCCCCCCTTCCATGTACTTTAGTTTGTTTGGCTGAATTTACAATGATAATGGCGGCTGCAATGTCAAGCATTGAAACATGACTTTGTGCGTAAATGATTTAGGCACACCAAACACCCCAAATTGGGAGAAATCCTCACATAATTAGGTCAGTAAAGAGTCAAAGTGTGATGCTTATTATAGTGAGTCGTGTGCTGGATCTGCATCCTCCTATTTCTGTCATTCATACATCACTGTGCATCAGTCAACTTCCTCCCTTTGATTGCAATTAAGAAATGATGTGTCTGGACTGTGGCCAGGCGTGCCAGGTTAAATTATTCATAAATGTTAATAAGACAAGCGAGAGCACTCCCTCATTCCTCCTCCTGCTCCCCTTCCTAAGTGCCATATTAGAAAAATAATATTGACCTTTCTGTTGTAACGCCCACATGTGACACAGCGAAGCTCCAGCTCATCATAATGGCCATGTCTTTTCCAAAGGCACACAGAGAGAGACGAATGATTTCACTCTGTTCACTCTGCTTGTTCAGAGAACAAGCAAACAAACATGTTACACAACCTATAATTATTGATTAAAAACAATTATTTGACTATAAATTCTACTTCTCTAATTCTTAGTTGTGCATTAGAAGAATTATTAAGGAAATGGGTAAAAGAATAAATGAATAAATAAAATCCTCATGTTGTTCCTAATCTGTATGACTTATATGGAACAAAAAAGAAGATATTTTGAAGAATGTTCCATTGTTTGGTGAGAAAAAACAATTAGTCAATTGTGAATGTTTAAAATAACATGAGGGTGAGCAAATTACAATGTTATTTTAGCATGATGATAGTATTTATTATTATTGATTCAACTCAAGTTTTAATTTCTACATTCACTGTACAGATGATTAAAAGCAAAAGCTGCATCTGTTCATTTTTTATTATTATGCTTTATATAATAACATAATCCATAATTATTATAATTTTTTTTGATTAACTAATAGAAAGCTTTAGAACATTTCATCACAATTTTAAATAAAAGTATTGTCATTTTAACACATTGCTGACAACTGCTCAAAATAATGAATATTTTCATTATGCCATTATTTTCATGATTAAAAAATCAGCGTTATTCAAATACTGAATTCTTCTAAAGTCAAAATTTGTAATTGTGTTGTCAAAAATAGAATATAAAAATATCTGAAATTGGTGTATTCATCCATTCATTTAACTTATTCAGCCTATGTTTATACAGCGGATGCCCTTCCAACTGAACCCAGTACTGAGAAACATCCATACACACTCATTCACACACATGCACTATTGCCAATTTTACTTACCCAATTCAACTTTAGCACATGTCTTTGGATTGTGTACCTGGAGGAAACACACACAAACACGGGGAGTACATGCAAACTCCACACAGAAATGCCAACTGACCCAGCCAGGACTCGAATCAGCAAGCTTCTAGCTGTGAGGCGACAGTGCTAACTACTGTGCCACCATGTTGCCCCTGAAATTCCTTTATTTAATAAATTTTCAAAAATCTAATCTAGAGAATAAAAATGTTGTTAACAATCCCTTTAAGCCATTGCTTTTAACATATTTGTCTGCCATAACAGCACTTCTTTGAGAGACGTTATAGACGTACCTTTTTTATATTCAGAGAAGGTTTCTTTACACTCTGATTATTCCAAAATACACTATTTCAGAAATTGTGATATAATCTATTCTGCTCTAACAACACTTCTTTGTTCCATCCAATATCAACAATTGATGCCCTCTGAGATTTCCTTTTTGGTTTATATACACTCTAAATTATACATTTTAAAACTCCCACCGTTTGATTTTTCCATATAAAACCCTTAATACAGCAGCAATCTAGGTTTTTAACTTTCTTTTAACATTGTTATCCAACACTAGGCCTTTGAAACAAAAGTGTAAATGTCATGAGCTAACCAGCAGAGGGTACCATGCTATAAACATTACATTGGAAAGCTAATAAATGCTTGAAAATGACTGTATTCACCTCAGTGACCCCATGCAGGACATCTTATTATGTCACCCACTGGACCAAATTTACCAGAAACATCGTATTTATATAGTGCGTTTACATTTTGTTGTTCTGGGGGAAATTTTCCAGCATTGGTCTTAAATAAATCTGTTAACTATTCACTAGCTTCGAGACTTCAATGAACACGTTTTCCCTGCATTTAAATTATCTATGGGGTTGGCAAATCTAATTTGACCGGCCTCATCCGCTGGTACCTGTAAAGTTGTAGATGTGAATGTGGCAATAATCATTACAGCTATTAGCATGACGTGAGTGGTGCTTTATGGACTTGTGGCCTTTGACATGCTCTAATTGGCATTAGCAGAGGGCTGGTTCACAGAGAGCCTTTCATTTCCATTCACTATGAAAGACTGAAGAGGTGAAAAGGGCAACTGAGACATGCCTGCCAAGGATTAGTTAGGAATATCGTGACCCCTTTATGTCAAAGCTTGGCCAAAGTCACATAATCTATTTCTAAGAAAAGAAGCATCAAAGTTGTATAGCCATAAAAATGACAACAATTAGCTATTTCAGTTTACTGCAGTAAATAATAGATTAAGATCAAGGTTTTGAACTAGGGTTTGCACAGACTACTTGACAAGTCAATTGGTTGACTTTAATGCAATGGTATGACACTCTTTGATTGATATCGACTAGTCGCACTAGTGCGGATCATGTGATTTTGACAAAACAAAAAGCATAGCCATTGACACAGAAAGCTATTTCAATTCTAGTGTGCTACTTTTCCATTGTTTTTTAATGTAAATAAGCTTGACAGACATGCACTATCACCGCAGACTAGTCAACGCTCGACAAGTGAAGTTTGTTTATAAACTAATTTCTAGAGGATCACGTGCTTATGATTGCTTGCAGCCGGACTTGCATCATCTAATGTACAATGCACCAATCAGACGATTCCTAAGCTACTATACTGTAAATACCCTAGGTTACGTATCACAGCTATCTTCGCTTTGAAGAATCCCCCTTTCCACCCCTACTCCTCCTCCTTCCTAGATGGGTGGCACAGTAGGCCGGTGCTTAGCACTGTTGCCTTACAGCAAGAACGTCTCTGATTCTAGTCTTTACCAAAGCCAGCTGACATTTCTGTGCGAAGTCTACACGTTTTTCATGTTGGTTTTCCCTGGGTCCCCCGGTTTCCTCCCACCGTCCAAAAACATGCAACTTAAGTTTATTGACTAATCTAAATGAACACCATAGATATGCTCCTACCAAGTACTTATCTCTTTTAAACAGCAATCACTATCTGCTCTTTAGCCAATATGACAGGGGAGTTCTCGAGATCTACCTGAGCTCAGACTCCCCTCTCGCCTTGCAATGGGAGGGGGAGCCCTGAGCTCAAGAATCTTATGAACTCAGGGCTCTCTCCCGGGACAGCATGCCAAACTAGCTTTATAATCAATCATCAGCTAAGTGTGAATTCTTGAATTTAACCACGGCCCGGGGGGGTTATGGGGGGGGGGTAGATTTCTAGACTACTATCCACAGTTTTCTCAGAGGATCTGAGGTAATTAGTCAGCCGAAATGTGTTTATTTCATACAAAATATGATGCTGATCGGTAAGTTCAATTGAATTCAATTCACCTTTATTTGTATAGCGCTTATACAATGTAGATTGTGTCAAAGCAGCTTCAAATTCAAGATCATAGTAAATTGATACAGTACTCAGTTTTCAGAGTATAATATGACATCCAGATCTTTTATAATAGAGCTAACGATAAGTTCTTGTCACGTGGTGTGTTCAAGGCATTCTGAAGATGTTTTTTACTAGGTGCATGCCTTTAATGAAAATAACAAACTTGCGTGCGGAAAAAGACATGATTTGTGAAAAAGGCTGCCGTCACTTACAGCAATCTACATTTACACGATCTCCAGCAGTTGATCTTCTTGCACATATATGTTGGATTCATCTGATTTGTTGACAAATGGGTTGCAGATCCATTCTTTGGCAGTTTGTAGGTCCTTCACTGGGCAGTTTCCCCTTCGCAAAGAAACTTTCCAAAGACATGTTTCTTACTCATTTTGCTAGCTTGTGGGATACATTTTGGCACTCAGGTGACTTAGATGTAACCAAGAGAATGTGGTCATTTTTTTTAAATAAAAGATTTTTCAAAATAAAAGTTCATTCAGACTCAGGGAATAAAACAGAAATAACTAAAGATGTGCGTCCCGGTTCAAACTGATCCACAGACCTATACCGGTCCGTGGCCCGGGGGTTGAGGACCACTGTTTTAGATGACACTTCATATGTTAAAAGAATTTTCATTTTTAACACAGCGCTGCTCACCAATCTCAATCTTAAAGCAGTGGACCAGTTAGAAGAACTAAGAGGCTGGGCAAGTGTTGTGAGTTTTTATTTATAAGATGGCATGACAACTGTTTTGTTTGACAGCAACGGTAGGAGGCGCTTTAATAAAAACACATTCATGAGCACTCATTAGGAGGTAGGAAACTCAGCAGTGAAATGTCCCACTTCTGAACTCAATGCATTCCAGTCAATTGTGCATCACAGTTGCATTTTCATTACATTAGATAAGCAATATCACACGAGTAGCAGTGCGATATGGCTGTATATCGGCACTGGTGGGAGGCTTGCACCTTAGTGTTCCACCAGTGACGATATACAGCCACATTGCACTGCTACGAGTGTGATATTGTGTTAATACAACAGTTTGATGGCATAATCATGTATATAAAAAAGAAAATCAAACACGGGGAGTCTAAAATGCTTTTGTATGAGGAACTACTCCCTTCCGCCATTTATTCAGATCTGCAGCTGATGTCAGAACAGCAGAAGCCGTTGCTACTTCACACACGTCACTTTAAAGCTAGTATTTGAATGATTCTCTAGCGTAATGTCTAAAGTGATGACCAAACAGGTCATTTTGCTCACATTTTAAGATTATAAGGCTGAACAGCATGAAATGCCATCAGTCTACAGAGATTTCCTCTGTTGCAATCAGGATTTCACTATAATTAACCCCAAAAAAGCCAAAGCAAAGCAAACTTCTGTGGCTTCTGTGTTACCAAAAAGTAACAAAAAGAGAGATCAAATTAGAAAGTCACTTACCAGTTTAATAATGATTTCATCAGCTGTAGTTAGAAATTACACTGGGTTATTTCTCTTCTCAGGACTTATTATGCAGTCTCTGTTGCCATCTTGTGGATGGACAATGTCAGCCGTCTTTGGTCTGCTCAATGACAGGCTAATGGCCGCCGACACGCTGTCTTTCAGAAATAATAAATATTTAAAATAGGCAGTGTCCTTATAAATAAGCTGCAGTTTAGTTGCAAGTTAAATTGCAGTGTAGTTGCAATCTAAACAACTACATTCTCGATAAAAAGCCTCAAAAGTACATTATGTTGTCCAACAGCTGCAATATTTGTCAAACTGTAGAGTGTCCTCTGCTTGTTGCTGTATGTGGGCGGAGTAATACACAAGGGTGAAGAGGCTGGACGAGTACTGTTATTTTGAGAATATTGCACAGCTGTCAGCCAATCAGATTCCACAACCAGACAGATATCTTGTATAAATGTGAATATTTTATAATATTTCATGTTATTGTGTAACATGAGATACAGCATTATACAGTGCATCCGGAAAGTATTCATAGCGCTTAACTTTTTCTACATTTTTTGTTACAGCCTTATTCTAAAATTGATTAAATTCATTTTATTTCCTCAAAATTCTACACACAATACCCCATAATGGCAATGTGAAAAAAATATAGATATTTTTTTAATTGTTGCAAATTTTTATAAAAATAAAAAAATACTTTGTTCAATTTTATTTAGTATTCCTTTGTTCAATACTTTGTTGATGCACCTTTGGCAGCAATTACAGCCTCAAGTCTTTTTGAATATGATGCCACAAGCTTGGCACACTTGTCTTTGGGAATTTTTGCCCATTCCTCATTGCAGTACCTCTCAAGCTCTATCAGGTTGGATGGAAATCGACGGTACAGCCATTTTTATATCTCTCCAAAGATCTTTAATACAATTTAGGTCTGGGCTCTGGCTGGGCCACTCAAGGACATTCACAGAGTTGTACTGCTGGAAGATGAACCGACGCCCCAGTCTGAGGTCAAGAGCACTCTGAAGCAGGTTTTCATTCAGGATGTCTCTGTACATTGCTGCATTCATCTTCCCCTCTATCCTGACTAGTCTTCCAGTTCCTGCTGCTAAAAAACATCCCCACAACATGATGCTGCCACCACCATGCTTCACAGTAGGGATGGTATTAGCCTGGTGATAAGCGGTGCCTGGTTTTCTCCAAATGTAATGACTGGCATTCACTCCATAGAGTTCAATTTTAGTCTCATCAGACCAGAGAATTTAGCTTCCTATGATTCAAGAGTTCTTCAGATGTCTTTTGGCAAATTCCAGGCAGGGAGTGACTTCAGTCTGGCCACTCCACCATACAGGCCTAATTGGTGGACTGCTGCACAGATAGTTGTCCTACTGTAATGTTCTCCTCTCTCCACAGAAAACGCTGGACGCTCAGACATAGTGACCTTCGGGTTATTGATCACCTCCCGGACTAAGGCCCTTCCACCCCGATCACTCCGCTTAGATGGCCGGCCAGTTCTAAGAAGAGTCCTGGTGGTTCCAAACATCTTCCACTAACGGATGATGGAGGCTACTGTGCTCATTGGAACTTTTAGAGCAGCAGAAATGTTTCTGTAACCTTCCCCAGCCTTGTGCCTCGAGACAATCCTGTCTTAGAGGTCTACAGACAATTCCTTTGTCTTCATGCTTGGTTTGTGCTTTGACATGCACTGTCAACCCTGGGACATTATATAGACAGGTGTATGCCTTTTCAAATCATGTCCAAACAACTGAGTTGACCACAGGTGATCTTCAATTAAGCTGCTGAAACATCTCAAGAATCATCAGTGGAAACAGAATATACCTGAGCTCAATTTAGAGCTTCACAGCAAAGGCTGTAAATACTTATGTACATGTGATTTTTCAGGTTTAAAATTTTTTATAATTTTGCAACAATTTCAAAAAAAAAAAATTCACATTGTCATTATGAGGGTATTGTGTGTAGAATGTTGAGGAAATCAATGAGTTTAACCCATTTTGGAATAAGGCTGTAACATAAAAGAATGTGGAAAATGTGAAGTGCTATGAATACTTTCCGGATGGACTGTATATTCATTTATAACTTGATAAATACTGAAATGAACGATTTACGTTTTATTATTTTAAGCAAAAATAATATCAGAGGTTTGTTATCTAAACACTGATTTTTCTGGGATTACTTTCAGTACTGAAACACCTTCCATTTTTCATTTTATTAATACATTTATTTTTTGCTAGAGACTGTAAACAGACTTTAATATCTCCATTATTTGTGGTGACCGGGTTTAAGGTGGAAACACCACAGCCATATCCAAGACTGGTTACTCAGTGAATCTAAGCAGGGATGAGCCTGGTTAGTACCTGGATAGGAGACCACGTGTGTAAAATAGGTCTATGTGAGTCCTAATACCCCAGTAAAAGTTAAGGGAAAACTATACTGTCAGTGGGTGCCATCTTTCGGATGAGACATTAAACTGGGGTCCTGACTCCTGACTCTCTGTGGTCATTAAAAATCCCATGGCACTCCTCGTAAAGAGTAGGGGTTTAACCATCATGGCATTGTCCTGTGGCTGCCATCGCATCATCCAAGCAGATGCACACTGGTGGGGGTGTGGAGTGACCCCCTTCATGATTGAGAAGCACTTTGGGTGTATGGTCATACACAATAAATGTGCTATATAAAATACACATTACATTACATTACAACACCCTATATGTGCAAAAGTCAGATCAGACAGGTTATGCTTTCTGGTAAATTTTTCCACAAAAATTAATGAATGGTACATCAACGTGTGTCAAGATAACCCGGTTATTTTATGTTAATTATGTATCTGATATGCGGCAACTAATTCCTATATTAGAAACTGATGCTACAGTTGATTAATTTACTGTCAAACTGGGAAGCTGTTATAAAACCCAAAAAACAGATTGTTTATTGCTTAACATCTTATATGAAATAAATCAATTGCCACAAATTATGACATAACATCATATAGCTGAATCTTTTTTGAAGGATGAAGGCATTCTTGAACGAAGCTGTGGCATGATTTTGTATGATCATGTTGTACCATGATCATCTAGTCTATGTGTGCAACCAATGTAATGCTAACACATGAAAAAAAGTATTTTAATTTATAGTAAAAGTAAAAAAAAACACTAACATTTTTTTAATAGAAATTAAAGTGTAGCTTTTATAAACTTACTGTACTGCACAGGATGTCAACATGACGTTAGATTGACATTGTACCCCAATGTCGTGGGACATTGCCTTTGGGTGGAAATGAAAATCGGGTTGATGTCAGAACCCAACGCAGGACAGACGTTGGATTTTGGTCACTTTCCAACGCAACCTAAAAACAACCAAATATCAACATCTAATGATGTTACAGCTTGATGTTGTGTACGTTACTACTATGACGTCTATCAGACATTTTGGATGCCATACCTAAAGAATAAATGTCAGTATATGACATCAATATGCCATTGGTATAAGATGTTGGCTTGACATTGGATTTTGGTCACTTTCAAACACAACCTAAAAATCAACCAAATGTCAATGTCATTTGATGTCATTATTGGACATCAAAATAATGGTGTTCTTAGACACTGGCTAGACATTGAATTTTGTAGTGAAGTGTCGTTCTCGAACGAGCCGGCTCTAAGAGCCGATTCTTTGTAGCGAACGAGAAGAGCTGACTCCCGTCGGGGAGAGCCGAATCTTCTGCAGTAAGTAGGGGCGGGGCTTCATTTGGGAACAACCATGCGGCTAGTCACATGAGAGGACCCACCAGGATCGTACCATTATGTGAAAGAAGAAAAGGGGGTGCATGCTTTAAAGATAGCGAGTGTAGTGGTACAGGCCAGGTACACAGAGCGACAGAGAGAGGCGGGGGAGACGGCATTAAAGTCCATTTGGTGAGTCCATTTGGAGAAAGTGAAAAAATGAGTGAAAAACAAAAAAAAAGCAGCATCTGGCAAAATGCAAAAAAAAGTGCAGAATTTGTAAAATGAAAATATCTGTTAGAGCAGGGTCAACAACAAACATGCACAGATATGTGTAATATAAAGCTGTGATCACACTAGACTTTGAGCTTGCAAAATTCTGTCGTACGGTGCTGCGAAAAGGGGCGGATTAAACAAGATGAATAGACATTAAAAAAGTGAGCGATTGCTCCATGTTTTATATTTCTATTCAGAGAAGTCATGTTTTGATCCTCGATTGGTCTTACGCAGTCAAGTGATGCGATTTTGCAAGTCAGAGTTCACCAAGCTTGAACTATGCACCGCAGCGACCTGCAAAACTTTGATGCATGACCTTACGTTTCTGGTTCTGACGCATTCGCGTGCGTATAAATGGAAGTCTATGGGGAGAAAAGTCCAGTGTGACCGCAGCTTTACTGTGGTTGTGTTCAATTGTTCAATTAAAGTTTTATTAAATAAGGAATTAAAAAGTTGCTTACATACACAAAACGTTCACAATTGATAAATTGGGCTAATATAGAAGGCTCTGAGTGATACTAAATAAAGAGCCATTTGGGAGCCGTAAGAGCCGGCTCTTTTAAGGCAGCCCAGCCAAAATAGCCGAATCTTTGAAAAGAGCCGAACTTCTCATCACTAGAATTTTAGTCACCCGTCATCACAACCTAAATCTAATCCGTAACACTATGGTTTGGGACTCAATTCATTGTATTAACAAACCATTAACTAACACTACTAGTTATTAAGGTAGAAGTTAGGTGTAGGTTTTGTGTAGGACTAGAGATGCAGAATAAGATCACACTTTATAATTACTAATGAATAGTTAATATCATAGTAAAAAGTAGATAAGTTGTAGTTAATAGCATGAATTGTGACCTAAACTAATAACTGGTAATGTTACCATCTAACGTAATATTAACGTCTTTTGACGTTGTGTGCTGCTGGATATTAGAGTATTTAGTCTACAACTCTTTTTTTATTCTTTGTAAAAGCTACAGCATACTGTAACTATTCATAAACTCACTCACTTTCCTTCTGCTTATTTCCTGCTTTGTCAGAGATCACCACACAGAATGAATCAACAAATCACCAATATTGATTGACAGGTGCGCATTACCATATCCTCAGTATGTTGTTTCACGTCCGCCATTTTCAGCGTGTGAGTCAAAGCGATGTCACCAAAGAAACACCCTTGCTTTATTTTTATATGCTTATTGGGCTCAACATTCACCACGTTATCGCTCTCCTCCGCGCCAGTGTTTGCATACATGTATACTTTTTATTGCGTCATCCTTAAACTTCAGCGGTTTGCATTTCCCGCGGTCACATAAGCTCCCTGTCATCTTAACTAGGTGCAGCTGGAAAGTGCGAGAGCTTTGCCTCACGTGCACG
Source organism: Danio tinwini (assembly GCA_903798205.1). Classification (NCBI taxonomy): domain Eukaryota; kingdom Metazoa; phylum Chordata; class Actinopteri; order Cypriniformes; family Danionidae; genus Danio; species Danio tinwini. The sequence continues at coordinate 31,166,255 of CAIGQZ010001336.1, forward strand.
TCCCTCTATTGGAAATAACAAACTCACGACATGCAGCGACATGCATTTCGCGGTGTCTCGAATGAAAGTAAGGACCGGGAGGGAGGGGGTGGGTGTCATAGATGAAAGTGAGGACCGCGGGGGTTCGCTCACTATTCTGCCGCCTAGGTCGCCTTTATGAACGCACTGGCCCTGCTCAGGACACTGTTCTTATTTCTGGCGTTATCTGATTAGTTTAATTTTAAATAACATGTGAATGTGCATGTCTGGTGTGCCGTGTCGTGGCTCTGAGCGGTGCATCCGGTGTATGACGCCCTTTAGTTATAGCCTCAAGCAGGTCATACACCAGAAGTGCCGCTTGGCGACACGCAGCATCGAGCCACGCAGTGGCATGCCTTTCTGAATTCTAAACATACGTTTCTATCAGGTGACACACCGGCGCTGCAAGTGTACGATACTTTCAACTGTCATGTCGGTGTGTGATGCCCTTCAGTCAAAGTTAATTCAGTGTGCTTGGTTATTAGTCTTGGTGTAGGCTACAAGCTCAGAGCTTTAAACTAGCACACAGTTGGCTGTAAAACTATACAAAGACACAAATGATATTGTACTCTCTGCTTGGTCTGTATCCGAGTCGTACATGTACGGCTGAATGCTGGTCCTCTCACTCATGTTGCTTCTCTCTGTCTGCCTGTCTCTGTTGCCATACACAAACAGGGGAGCTCTTGGCTCCGCCCCCTTGTTAAGTTGGGCGGGAAGTCGAAACTAATTTTCGTGTGAAGCAACATGCCCCTAAAACAACGAACTGTGTACACACCCCCAAAATGGCACTTTTTAACACATCATAATAAAAAATCTGAATTGTGTTTTGAACTGAACCTAAACTGGCACACTCAGAAAAACCATAATATTATTATCTTAAAAAGGGGTAAAATAGGTGCCCTTTAAGGGTCCAAAAGTTGCTAAGCTCACTGGTGTGTTCTTTCTTTTTTTAAATTTTCCAAACAGTGGTTTTGGCCACGCCTAATGTTTTTGCCATCTCTCTGATAGATTTGTTTTGTTTTTTTCAGCCTAATGATGGCTTGCTTGACTGATAGTGACAGGTCTTTGGATCTCATCTTAAGAGTTGTCAGTAAAAGATTCCAAAATGCAAATAACACACTTGAAATGAACTCTGGACCTTTTATCTGTTCATTGTAATTGGGATAAAGAGGAAATAACACACACCTGGTCATGGAACAGCTTAAAGCCAATTGTCCAATTACTTTTGGACCCTTAACAAGTGAGAGGCACATATGCAAACTTGTAATTCCTACAGCGTTCACCTGATTTGGATGTTAATACCCATGAGTTAAAGCTGACAGTCTGCAGTTAAAGCACATCTTCATTTCATTTTAATCCATTGTGTTGGTATATAGAGCCAAAAATGTTAGAATTGTGTCGATATCCAAATATTTATGGCCCTAACTGTATATATTTCAAAGACATCAAAAATTCAAGATATCAAGGTTGTTCTTTACATTATGTAGAATTATTTTATGTAGGAAATGGTGACTATAGATGAAAAAAAAACTGCACAGAGTGCGTTGTACTTAAGTTTTTCATTTAATAAATGCCTGATTGTTTTTATATTATAAGTAATAAAGTAAATAATCAAAGATGCCTACTTGTTTTTAATTTGCTTTTCATTTCATTATGCAAAATTGTCTTGTTTTTAATAAGATGTTGTTTGTTTTTACAACTCCAATATGTAACTTAATAAAAAAGTTACTTTTTAATGAGTTTATCACATTTAAATTTTGAATTATGTAGATTTAAATACCTAACAATACTTACAATGGGGGAGGTGTATTTAAAAAAGAGATAAAACAGTGTGTGGCAGGATGATCCATGACACACACATACACACCGCTGCACAAGCACAAACAATCCCATTCGAGATGCAACAATGGCCCTTGTCAGTGTTTTCAATACTGTCTCCCTCCCAGTCATAAAGATATAAACCCTTGTTTGCTGCTTGAATTCAATTAGACTGGTGGAGATAGGATGTCTGTGGAACACTGGCCAATGCTAATCTCATTTCGTTAGCCATTACACCAGAGCTCGCCCTGGCCTGCTCTCTCCACCAATGCACTGTTCTGCCAAGCCTCGGCACATCTCTCACAGTCTCTGTTAAAGCCACAGTGAGCCCGGCTCCATACTTTTAGAGATATTATTTTCTGACCCCAATTCTCCTGCCTCTTTATTTATTTATTTATTTATTTATTTATTTATTTATTTATTTATTTATTTATTTATTTATTTATTT
>CAIGQZ010001336.1:31168548-31207922 GCA_903798205.1 Danio tinwini
TTTATTTATTTATTTATTTATTTATTTATTTATTTATTTATTTATTTGACATTGTTTTACAGATATTTGGACAAAATATTTCTTGAAATCGTTTTTTGGTTTAAGAAATGTATTATACTGTATGGACAGAGATGTACAATAATTGTTATTCATGTTTGTATATAGCAACCCATGAGAAGGAAGAGTGAATTCTAGACTGCCATTACACAGAAGAGTGTGTGGTTAACTGAGTGTATGGTTCTACTGCTTAAATGGACATCAGCCATCTTGATGAGTTTACTGGAGTTACTAATGTAGCCCACTTTCATCAGTCAATACAGCGGGATTATAATGATGACAGCAGGAGTATAAAAGACTAAAAGGAACTTTTCCATATTGAATACTGAGACCATCAGCACCCCTGAAACTTAGAAGACCAGAGCTGATTATGAGAAGCTCAGCAGCTGAAGACAAGAAACCCAATGATGATGGTGAGAAACCCAGAGCTAAAGATGAGAAGTCCTGGAGCTGATGATGAGAAACTCAATGCTGAAGATGAGAAGCCCAGAGCAGATAACAAGAAACCTGGAGCTGAAGATCAGAAACTCTGGAGCTAATTATGAGAAACCAGAGCTAATGATGAGAAACCTGGAGCTGAAGATAAGAGACCCAGAGCTAATGCTGAGAAATTCAGAGCTAAAGATGAGAAGCCCTCAAGCTGAACATTAGAAACTCTGGAGCTAATTATGAGAAACCACGGGTTGATTGTGAGAAACCCAGAGCTAATGGTGAAAAACCTGGAGCTGAAGATGAAAAACCTGGAGCTGAAGATGAGAAACCCAGAGCTGATGTCGAGAAACCCAGAGCTAAAGATGAGAAGCCCTGGAGCTGATGATGAGAAACCCAGACCTGATGGTGAGAAACCTGGAGCTGAAGATCAAAAACTCTGGAGCTAATGATGAGAAACCAGGAGCTGAAAGTCAAAAGCCCAAAGCTGAAGATAAGAATCCCAGAGCTTTGATAAATCATGAGTTAAAGAAGAGAAACCCAGGAGCTGAAGACAAGAACGTTTAAATTGAAGAGGAGAAGTCCAGCAATGGTTACACGTTTCAATGAAATGTGTTTTACATTTCAAAGATTGAAGTATATACGTAAGTTGTGCCCACTAAAACTTTGTTTAATAGAATTGTGAGACTTTGAACAAGAACATAGACTCAAAGGAGTATTTTGTAAGTAATTTGAACTATCAAATAAGTCATTTGAAATGCTTATTTTAACTTAGGAAAAACCCATAAAACTTTTCCTAATACCTAATCTGAAAACGATAAATAACAAGATATAGGTTGTTTGCAATCATGTGATTCTGGTGACGCACAAAATTCAGATGGAGGGCAGGAAGTAAAAAAACTAAATGTGAGACACAGAGAAAAGTCCGTATTTTTGCGATTTATACCATACTTCAAAATGAGATATAAATAAAAAATAACCACATATATTGGGCATAATCTTTACATAATGAAGAGGGCTGAGTTTTCTTCTGAACTAAAGTAATTTTGCCTGTCATCGAGACGGTAGGTACTGTTAATATTACTTTACATGAAAAAATACTATAGTAAATACTTTAGGGTTTGGAAGCATATTATAGATAATCACTTGAATTAGATGTAGTAATTATATTGATGCTGTTGTATGACACAACTGTAGTAATAAACAAATTATTCAATAGGCCTCAGTTTCTATAATTATACACCATCACAATACGCCAGAGTTTGCACTAACGTTACAGTATTTATTACAGTTTACTATGCTACAGTACTCGGGGTCACACTTTATTTTGATGGTCCGTTTGTTAAATTGAAGTTACATTGCATCTACATGCCAACTTATTTTCATTAGATTATAAGTAGACTGTTAGGTTGGGGTTAGGGTTGGGGTTAGGGTTATAATCAGTAAATGTCTATTAAAGGAGCAGTATCAACAGATATTAAGCAGTAAGTCTGCTAATACTCAAATGGACCATCAAAATAAAGTGATACCGTATTCTGTATCATTCATTAACAAAGAGTTGTACATATTATACACTTTACTATAGTGTGGTTCAAAAACATGTTTAACATATATTACTAAAGTCTTTTTTTCCTATGTGGATATCTTCCAGAGTTCACAACATACAAAAGAGTGGACGCATAGTCTACATTATTATTTGTGTTTTTGTAAGAGGGAAAAGTGCACATCTAGTTTTGTTGCAAGGGTTGCATTTCGTTTTTTGTCCGTCGATGAATTTATCATCAACAAAATTCACCACTGCTGCGCATATAGACGTTAACGTTACGGTTGTTTGTTCTGCCGAAACGTCAGTAAAGACTTGGATTATTGCAAAACAAAACAGTGATTTCATTGCAGCGATTACATGGCAGGGTACGTTATTGATATTCTCCTGGATTTTGTATACGTGTGGTAGTGTTTGTATCTGATTTTTGTATCTGAACACATTAACATATTTATACACATAGTTAAGCCTGTATATAATCTTTATTGGTGCTTTCAAATTAATTATCACATTCAAAAAAAGTTTGTACACATGGATGTGTTGAATAAATGTTTATTACATGCCGCCTTTTCTTCTGTTTTTAAGCCAGTTTCTTGAAATTTCTTCCCTTTACAAGCAAAAACTTTTGGAAGTCTCTAAAAGCTGTTTGACTTTTTTTTTTTGGCCGGTTTAAACAATTATAAACAACATAAAACATTTTGATGTTCTGATAGCGATTCCTATCTAGAAGAATCACATCCTGCACTCCATCTGAGTAGCGCGTGTCACCAATGACGTCATGTAAAAAACCTATTAAGATCAAAGAATACACTGTAAAACAGATATGAGTAGGTTGTTCTTCAATAGAGCAGAGGCATTAACCTTTCTGATGAAGACACTGAAAGCTACCATGTGCTGCCTCATGTCCTGACTGACCAGCCGTCTGTGCCAGGAGCATCTTCCTGCGCAGAGAGCAGATGTTAAATGATGCTCCCCTGACAAATGCAATGATAGATGGTTATGGGGCTGATTACTTGAAAAGGGGATAAAACTGTCTCTACAGCCTATCAGCAATAGAGTCAAGTGAGCGAACAGCTTTCGTGTTTCTCTTTGAGCCCAGATTTGAACAGATCGATTGAATTTTGGAGTTGGCCAAAGGAGATACGATCCGGTGGCAAAACCTCCCTCTTCATCGATCTCTACTTTTACAATGGCCATCAAACTAGCTTTTACAGCGTTGTCAAAATGAGCCTGAAATGAGGGATAGGGAGAATCATCTGTTGATCAGGTTAAACTTGATTTTCTTTAGCAGGCACCAAGCTATAGTGCTAAAAGTTTATTGTCAAAAATAAGTAGGTCTTTAATCGAATCTGCATTGAGTCGTGGAGTTCTCTCATTATTATTTTTTTATCATCAAACGTACACTCAGCCCACACAGGAGGAGGGGAGGTTGTGTGATATATAGTGGCACACAAAGCCCAGAGCAGCGCATGACATGCAGTTATTTTAACTCTCTCGCCGCCTTGAGAATCTGCGAGCGAAATTATGTTCAATTTTCCATCTTGAGTATTATTGAGGTGCAAACAATCCCGGTTCAATTTTCAAGCATTTACGCCAATAACCCCTGAGCCTGCCCTTTCCTCCACAGTTTTGCAGCAGCTTTTACATTTTCAATATTTTTTTTTTCTTTTCGGCAATTAGATTTTGAACCCACTTCTACAATTTAATCCTTGTTAGACTGAGAAGTAGAAGACAAAACAGAACTGTGGATGTGATTCTCGGTGTACAGTGGTCCCTCGTTATTCGCAGGAGCTACATTCTAAAAATAACCCACATTAGGTGAAATCCACAAAGTAGTCAGCTTTATTTTTTACAATTATTATAGATGTTTTAAGGCTGTAAAATCCCTCACTATACACTTTATACACTTTTCTTAGACAGGCATTAACATTTTTACACACTCTCAAGTTCATACCTTTTTAGAGAAATAAGTCCAGTATTATAAAATGAAACCAACAATCAAAACCATTTGATCTTCATTTATTTATTCCGTAATGGCATCCTACAGCCTCGTAACTTCTACCTTCCTTTAGCATGTCCAGAAGTTCAACTTTTTGTGTGATGGTTAGCATCTTTTTCTGCTTTTTGGGTGTCGTTGATGGTGCAGAACATTTCGTCGACATTGTGGGGAGAAAACTTGCAAACACAGTCCAGCACTTCAGAGTCACACTGCTAGCGATCAAAGATTTATGTAAATTTGGCAAGCTGAACGCATTCTGTACTGTACAGGAGACATGTCATGGAGGAGATTGATTGATAATGGTCTACAGCCAGTCAGGGTGCACAACAACACAATGCGCTAATCAGGATGTCGAACACGATGTGCTGTAGAAAAAAAGCAAGAGAACCAAATTACACGAAAAGAAATCTGTGAAACTGCGAGGCCACGAAAAGTGAACCGCGTTATAGCGAGGGATCACTGTATATTATTTGCGTGTTTTGTTAAATTATTTTGTCCACTGGTTGATTGAGTGATTGATTGATTCAACATTTTCTTCAACTAAAAATTGTCAATTTTTTATGCATTTTGACCATTCATTCACACAACTGTATGTTGGTGATCTAAAAACACAAGCTAGAATTATCATCTCCCAGTAAACATAATCTTGTAAAAATGTTATGCATATACAGTTTTTTTTAAGTTGACACACAAAAGTTAAACTTTTGTATAAAAATTATGGAAATACCGCTAAACATATAAAGTACAAAGGTTGGACAGCCTGATCTCACAAGTAAACGTAACTATTTTATCAGTTCAGTGCAGGAGTTCTCAATCTCTACATAAAAAGGTCTTTTTATTAAGGTCAAAGGTCCAGACCAGTTGATATTGCATAACATGTGTTTAATAAACATCCATAACATGCATCACAAGTCAACCCTATTAATTTTTCTTTAAATAAAGTGGCATTTGCATTCAAAACACATTAAATACAATGCAAATGTGGCAAAACCACTAATATAAGTGCATTTTTGTACAAAACAGCAAAAGGTAGGCCCAATAGTATCTGGATGCAGCCATGATGATGCAAGCTGGGATTGCATATCTCAGAGATGCAATGTCAGACACAATGCACTCAATAGAGCTATAACGTCACTATGAGAGGTAGAGTTAGGTGTGGGCATTAAAAAGCATTGCATGCAGGCCAAGTGAAAAATACAAAAGGTGTTGTAGTTTTGCAGTTCTTTTGTCTGTATTTTGTGGATACTGCTGTTCAAAATGTCCATGTTTTGTTTTATAGTGGCGTTTCACATTTCCAGTCTATAAAACTGCAATTGACTCTTAAAAAAATCAAGCAGAATGGCTTTGTGCTGGCTTGTGGCAAAATAAACGCATACTTATCTGGCCATTCAACTTTGAACTGTCTATTCTCTTTATCATCTTTTCTTTTCCGTGAGACCAACATCTTTATCAATTTAAATAATCGCTTTGCTGTGGTGCATTAAAGCAGGCGTGTGCTCGCGCGCGATTAGCCCGCCCGCTCGTATGTCATGCAGGAAAACGTTGAATATTTTGCCTTTGATTTCATTTCAGACTTTTTTTTTTTTTTACAAAAATACAAACAACTAAAGTGTTGATTTACAATGTTTGTGCATTTATCAATGAAGGAAATCCACAATTTGAATCCTTTTCGCATGGTCTTGCAATACGAAATGGAGTCGAGTCCGGATTGAAAGGAATAAATTCGTAGGAGTCCAGTCGTACAAAAATGTACGATTTTAAAGAGGAGTGGCACCCAACCCCACCCCTAAACCCAAATGTCATAGGGGGATAATCAATCGTATTAACTCGTATGAATTAGTCACTAAATTTAAAAGTTACGAATTGCGTTGATATTATGTTGCATTGGACATCTGCATACATCTAGTAGGTATATGAAAATTCTTCACACTGCAGATTACCTATGAATCTCATGTCTTGTTTTTCTCACTATAAATAAAACATTACTGTAATGAAGTTCATGGCCGCCGGGAAGAAGGAGGCGGAGAACCGATGAACTTTTAAATAAATATTTATTAATAAAAGGGACGGCAGCTCCTCACGGAGACTGCCGACTAAATCAAAACAAACGGACGGCAGCTCCTCACGGAGACTGCCGTCAAACTGAAAGCAAAAGTAATATGTCCGGGCCCGGTCCTCTCTCTCTGTCCTCTGCCATCGTTCCTCCTCTTATAGTCCAGAGCTCCTTCCGTGGGATTGAAGGCAGGTGCGCGCCACAGGTGTATCTCATCTGTGGCGGGCCTCGTTTCGCTCCCACGGCTCTCGGCCACGCCCCCTCGCCACAATTACTACTTAAGCTTTGTAATTGAGAAAGCAATTAAATCGAAATTGATTATCTGCATACTTACTAGTAGCAAGTTACTATATAAAGCTTATTTTTGGGACACGAAAGATGTTCTGTTTATTCCCTTAAGCACGACAGTCCTTTCACAAGAACAAATCCTTGTACTGAAAGAAAAAAGATTAGAAACAATGTCTGCTGTTCTTTGTACACAGCATAACAATACAACCCACTGTGGCGTCTGAATATAAGCTCAAGTCACTTAGCATGAATAATAGTCCACGAAGTATTTCTCCTTTTCTCCATGCATCAGTGTAGGTGGGCTGAGATGTCTGTATATCATTTATATCATATCTTACAGACCAAATCTGCTTAACATTTTCTTAAACTAGTTTTAAAGTAATCCAAAGTTCACTGTGACCTACAAAGGCAGGTATGCCTCTCATCTCCAATCCAACTGCTCTTTGTTTCAATATGAGCATAAAACGCTGCTCTGTCTCTGTGGTATAATTCAGTGATCTGAACAGCGAAATTGAAACATTCGCAAGTGGTGAACAATTCACAATTTACAGCCAATCTCTCGAGTCATTAAAAATAAATGCAAGAAGGCCATCATGTCATTTGCATACAGATAAAAACTCATTGGATTTGGGAAATCGCTACCTCATTCCATGATCTAGGGAGGTTCGCTTTTAATCTGTGAATAAACGCTCTGTACACATTTTCTCCGCTGCTTATTTTAACAGCTCTAGATATTTCAGCGTGAGTGAAAAAGATGTCATTTTGGAGGCCAGGCATTCAGATTTCTGCTGAGGCCCAGAGCTAAGCTGTGACTCTCCTGTATGCGGTATCATGTTCTGTCCTCGCTGACAGAACTGTTCTGTCGTAAAGCTGTGCTGCTGCCATGAGTCGTTGACATATGGGACATAAGCGCTCACCTCAGTGTCTAAACGATACACTGTTGTGCAATACACAACACAGCATGCTAAACAGCTGCTCTGAAGGATTCGCTCACCAAGAAATTACAATTCTGTTTATTTACCATTTCGATCCCTTTACGATTTACTGTCACCTGTCCAACACAAAATAGTCACAAAAGCAACATAAAGTAGTCAATAGGTCATTCCAAAAAATCTGTGCCTTTGCATACATAAAAAAAAACATAAAATTGCTCTAACAACAAAAAATGATTCATTAGTTGGCCTTATGATTCAATTGGAGTAGTAAATGCCTGAGAGAATCCTTGTGGCAAACTTGTGTGTGTTGTTTCATGAAGGCAGCCATTTATTTGTGTTGTGTTTTATTTTTATTTCTTTATATTCATTTATTCTTTATTTAATTATTTTATTTAACCATATAATCATTAGTAATTGATATAATTATTATTATATCATTGTATAGATTACTTAATGATTTGATTATTATTTTTTATTATTTTATTGTTTTTTTATATTTTATTTTATTTTCCTATAATTATAGCTTTATTATTATTTCCATTTGTCCATATTGTTACAATCTTATGACTGTGGATTCAAGTGACACTGGTTTTCATGAGTAAGAGAATGTCTTCATTTTAAGGTCTGTATTGTCTCTGGGCAATGTTGTGAAGCAGTAATTTTCCATTGCCATTGCTTGTGGTATAACAACACTTGTTGGATTTATCGTGATCAGATGAAGTCTGAGCATTGACTCATACGCAAAGAAGATTATTCAATAAACTCTGCTCTTTCTTTATCGTCATTACTTTTTCTCCTGCTTCTGCTCCTCTCTGGTTTTCTAAGTCAACTCCTATATTGAAAGGAGACAGGCAGTTATAAGGTTTGAGTATTGAAAACTCAAAACTTGTTGTCCAGATACCTGGAGAAACTGACATTTCCTGTCAAGATCTGACATCTGGGGCTGAATCAAATTTTTCTGGCGTAGAAATGGTGATCTAACATGCCTAACACTGGTTCCATAAAAATCGTATTTATATATAGTTTTTCCTTTAATTTTGCCGTAAATCACACCTGCAGCTTCTTCACAATGGATGTCCAGTGTCCTCCAGCACCTAGACTGCAGCTCTGCACAAAAAGCTTGGTTTCTCTCAAGGTTTTTTCCTTTACTTTCATCAATTGATGAAGTTTGTTCCTCAGCACTGTCGCCACTGGCTTGCTTGGTTTGGAACTTGTAGAGCTGTGCATCGATGAATTTGCTCATCAGTGTTTGAACGTTCAGCAGTGAAAATTAAACCACAATAAACTGAACTAAACTAAACTTTATCTCTGGGAACTGGACTGACAGTTTCAATTTACTGGAACGTCTTTGTTAAGCTGCTTTGACACAATCTACATTGTAAAAGGGCTATTGAAATAAAGATGAATTTAAATTAATTTGCAAAATGAAAAGTCCTGATGAAAAAGCAATAAATTGTGAATAGTGAAGGACAGGCATATTGCTTGTAAAACGCAACAATACTATTTATACTATTTATATCAGTATTACATCAAATAAAAGTCAATTAAGTGTTATTTTAAAACAATTAATTGTATTTATGCTAATAAGAGTAAGGGCGGGGGGGGGGGGGGGTTGTCTGTCCTTTACTATAATTTTTTTTTGTCTTATTTAGTAGGAATCTTTTTGGAGTTTTTCTTTTCCAACTGAATCATAAGGTCAATGTGTCAGAGTAGGTTTATGAAATGTGCAAAAAAATTATTTATTTGAATCATTTATTTGTTTATCAAAGAAGGCTGAGTTCCAGAACAAACCCACCGATTGAGTGATTGTCACTTAAAATGTGTTTAAGAGCCACTTTTGTTTAAGATTACTTTGGTGAGCAGTTTGGCACTGCCAAAACACTCTCTAAAACAACTTTGTTTTATCTGCATTTTATTTGAATTTACATCATTTCAGTTCTTCAATTTCGTTGAATACCGGAGCCTTAACTACATAGTACAGTCTTCCACTTTGCATTAAAGACGCACTCATAAACGTCCCTAAGCACTTGTCCTCTAGGTAACCAACACTGCCATTTTGTAGTGCTTTTAAACTGTAGGATTGAGGGAAGTGGCATTATTGAGGAAGTCTACTCATATGTACTCTTTATGTAACTCCATTAACCACAATTCTACAAAACAGCACCATAGATTACATTACATTAACCCCACTTAACACAGGTCTATGATAGATATTTAATTTTTTCCAACAGCCCAATTGACATATGGTGCATTTTGTAAGGGGCAAATGTAAATAATAAATCACCCCATTGCAGATTCCAGTTGAAGAGCCTAGGACATTAAGTGACCCCTCACAAGACTTTCCTCTCTGGCTGTCTGGCATATTTTTGCTACCAACTATGGCACTCCTACTGACAATGGGGTAAATACACAGCTATTGCTTTTTAGCCAACAATAAACTTCTGGTAAAAGATTATGTGATTTTAAAGCATCGATGTTTTAATGTAAATAAAATACAATCAGTTAAATAGATGTAAGCGTTCATTAAGTTGTTCAAGCGTAAAACGAGATGATCCATCGAAAATACTGGGGTATAATAAACTTCCAAGACGTGGTGGGGCAGAAAAATTAAATGAATGCAGTGTTTCTTGTCTGATCTGATATCCATGTTTTTGTATATCAATCAGGCAGTGAAAGAAATCAGATCTTAAACGTGGCGCGACAGTTCACTGGAAGCGATTGGGCTTGCTCCATGAAAATTAAAAGTCTGTGTTCATATACCCCATTCTTGCACTCCCTGGGGAAATGACAAATCCTTTCTGGGAAAATCATGTTGCCCTTAGACAGAAACAGTGTACAACATGTATTCATACAGTATGATTGTAAAATGTGACTCGAAATGACGTTTCAAGAGTTCACACTTAGCTGATGACTGATAATAAAAGCTTCTTTGGCATGCTGTCCCGGGAGAGAGCCCTGAGCTTATGAGATTCTTGAGTCCTGGGCTCCCTCCCGTTTGCAGGGCGGGAGGAGAGTTTGAGCTCAGGTAGATCTCAATGAACTCCCCCAGCTTATTCTAGCTAAATGATGGATATGGATGACTGAAGTGAAGTGTACTTGCTAAGAGATTGATTATGGTATAAATTTTGTGTGTTCAATTTACTTAGGGTGCGTGTTATTTGGACTGTGGGAGGAAACCGGGGAACCCGGGCAAAACCCATGCGAGCACGGGGAGAACAAGCGAAACTCCGCACAGAAATGTGGCATTCTTGCTGTGAGGCAACAGTGCTAATCACTGGGCCGCCATGTCGCCCATCTGAAAAGGAGGGAAAGTAGGGGTGGGTGGGGGGTTCTTAAAGACGAAGATATTGAGATAAGAAAACTCTGGTTATTTATAGTGAGTTAGGAATCATCTGGTTGGATAATCGATCATGAGCTGATGCTGGAACAGCTGAGAACAATCATAAGCACATGATTTGTTTATACATGAACTTCACAAACAAAATATAGTTTGAGGTTTTGGTCTACAGATCTGAAAAATCTGTCGAAAGAGACTCGCTACAAACTCCCCTGTATGGCTTGTCAAGCAAAATTGAGTATATTAAGATGAGGACATAAAAATGGCTTTGTCCTAAACCACACATTACATGTACCTTTGTGATTGTGCTGATTTACAATGCCTTCGGCATACAGCTGCACTGAGGCTCTACAGTGGACGTATACCAAATGTAAAAGCAAGATTACGGCCCAATACCAATTCTATTTTTGTACCACTACCTCTTGGCCCTTGAAACAGTGTATTTTACCACTAAGAATGTTTGTGTTGTAATAAATCATCTTGCTTCATAAGATTGACGATTGTGACTGCTTAGTTATTCCAGGAAATCATCTTCAGGAAATCTCTGAAGGCAACGATATCAGGTTATCATATAAAGATATAATGTGGCAATAAGATCTTAACTATACTGTGCATTTACACCGTGGCCATATTCATCTATGTAAACACATGAAAACAACATTAACATTATAGTAGTTATAAAAAGGTCATTCCCAGCCACTAGACTTTTCTGGCAGGGTATTCAAGTGTTATCAAGTGACAGAATATTGTGGGACTACCACATACCACATCTTGACTAGATAGGGAAATTTTGCCTTTTTTTATTTTAGTGTTTTTTTTTTAAACCATGACGGTACAACACGAACGCCGTTATGAATGTATTGAAACATATGCTTGTTTGTTGTAAAAAAAAATCATAATAATGACAAAAACTACTACTAATTTGTGGATCTCCTGACTTCCGTGTGCAGCCATGCTGTCGTTGTAGCTGGTGTATTTTGGGAAATTTTCTTATCTTTTGGAGTATGATCCTGAAAAATCTCTATTTCAAGGGGTATCTAGCCCTTCCCCTTAGCTCTACACCTTCAAGCTAAAGAGAATTGGGACACCCCTACCCATTCACATGAATGCGCAAAACGAGGGGTAGGGGTAAGGGCTAAGGGATAGAATTGGGATTGGGCCTACTTCATGAAACTGTAGACTTGAAAAAAATTGAGATTTGAGATAGGGCCACAGTGCTAAGACTGCACAGCTGTCAATTCATTTTACTGTAAGGGTTGTGTCAGTAGTGGTCCCTCATGCAAAGTAATAAATGATTTACATCCAAGTCAACAAGATGGAAGGATCTACTGATGGAAAAAATATAAATATTCTTTAAGCTGAACACAGCTCCAATCCTTAATTATACACTTTCAATATATTGAGAATATTGGACAAGATATTCTTCAACACACACACGCACACACATTCCAGTGAAGAAAGCAATCCAAACAGGTTTGGAGCTGAGTGAGGGATTAATGACGGACTTCTAAATTTTTCATTAACTATCATTTTAAGAAGCCGCAGGTTTTCTTCAAGGTTATTCTACATCTGAACTTCACATCTGGTTTAAGCCCTACTGCTGTTTTCCAATTCACATTAGGGCGCACAAACCTTGAAGAAAGAGCGAGATTGTCAAATTGACACACATAACAGCAAGAGATTAAAGGTAAAATAGAGTAATATATGGAGATCGGTTGGAGATATATTTAATATATGGAGAACCATGGAGTCTGTTGACATTTGGGTCATAATTACGCTATGCTAATTAAATCAGCTGAGTATCAGAGAACTGTTTAATAATTCAAACCCAGTGCAACCTCTAATACCATGCCAATTTCCCAAAGTAAAGACAGTGGAATGATCATACTTGTCACTCCTAAATATTTAATTCTCCTTGGGAAATCATTTTGACCTACAAAGAAAGAGGAAGGGCAAGACAATGACACTATTTCTGTATTTACAGTGGAGAAATGGGCTCTAGAGCAGACCGGGCATGTGAAAATGTGTTCTGTCACAGTGCAACTGAAGACTCCTATTTAGCACTGCATGAAGTCTCACTGTAGCTGTCTACAATTGTGCTACAATTATATCAGTTGTTGAAGGAAAACAGATCAATTGGCAAGTCAAACAATGCTAGGAGTTTTTCTGCCTTGTTGCTCTTTGACCTGACCTGTGATGGGCTATACAGCTTGCTCTCTAACAGAAAATTGTTCGTGGCAGCCTTTTCTCGGAGCAGAGAGAAACAGCAGTTCTTTTCACCAGGCATGAAGAGTATTAAAGACTACGTGGAGAGTTACAGATGGCCTTGCAACAACACAATGAGCAGAGTGGGCTTGGATTGCTCAAGGGAGCTTTGACATCCAGAATATTCGCAAACACAATAACAAGATCCCAAAGCTTCGGGAAAAAACACAAGCTTTAGTGCAGGCTGGTTAGGTTCAATTAGAACGTTCGAAAGAGCTTTTTTTTTTATTTAGGAATTTAAATTAGCAAATATTTCAATATGGTTAGTTCGAAGCAGAAGTAGCTACAGTAGTGGCCAACAATACAGCACCCTTGGACTTTAACAAGCAACTATTTGTTATTGAAAAAAGTAGAAATTATTAAAAGTGTGTAGTCTTTGGCCTTCAATATGTTAATACTGCAAAAGCGTTGTTGTTTTTTTTTTTTGTTGTTTTTTTTACTTCAGAAGAGCCTTAATTATTCATGGCATAGATTCAACAAGCTGCTGGAAACATTCCTCTGATATTTTGCTCCATATTGACATGAGAACAGCACAGTTGCTGAAGATTTGTCAGCTGCGCATCCATGAGCTCTTGCTCCACCACATCCCAAAGGTGCTCTAGTGGAATTAAATCTTGTAACTGTGACAATTTGAGTATAGTGAATTCTATAGCTATGTTTCCATACACCTATTTTTTATGCGCATTTTGGAACATTGCATTTTTAAAAAGCTTAAAAGAATACCAAGATGCTCAAAATTTAAAAAAAAATGTGCATTAAAAAAATGTATGCGCACAACTTAGGCATGGGCTGGTTTACAATTTTTATGGTATGATAACCTTGGATAAAAATTTCATGGTATTGTGATTGCTGTTTAAAATATATTCTTTTTAAATGTCTAGGTAAAAAAAAAAAAAAAATTTCCTCCATTATATACATTTTATTTTGAGAAACATGTATAATATTTTGGAAGAGTAAACATGTCAGGTTAAATAATTCAAATGAATCATTGACATCTGATATCTTCATTTAAGAGTTCACACTTAGCTATTGCTCGATATGAACTTGCAGATTTGGCATGCTGTCCCAGGAGAGAACTCTAAGCTCTGAGATACTTGAGCCCGGGGCTCCCGCCTGGTCATGTACCATGACAGGGGGTTGAGATAAGGTAGGTCTCGAGAGCTCCCCCTGGTAAAGGAGGAAAGGGGTGGATGGGTAGATGGAGGGTTTATTCAAAAATAAAAACCACGAAAATAAGATGAATGGGCTTATTTATTGAAAGCTAGAATTCAGCTGATTGGTCTAGCAATGATGTCTGATTGGATTAACAATGATCATTGATGTGATGCCATCCACTATCAATCATATCACACGCTCCTCTCGAAATTAGTTTATAAAACTTCATTAGTTTTAAAAACACAGATTTCTTTATCATTTAAATTGCATCTTTAGATATATTTTCTGCTAGAGATACTGTTGTCCTAAAAATATTTTTTTTTTGTGGTTTTAAAAACTTAAATTTTCCAAACCATGGTGTACCTTGAAAACGGTTATAATTCCATACCTACAACTGAGTAGGATAATCTTTTTATTCAGTAAGAAAAAAAAAATGCTTAAACTGATGGAAACACATTTATCTAAATTTCAGTATGCACATCAAAAAAACAGTGAGGTGATTTTGTTTTAACAGATTGTGTGATTTAAAAAAATGGGTGTGATGGGATGACATAAATGGACATTCAAAAAAAATTAGGTCATTCTAAAATCCCTTAATCACAGTGGTTCTGTATTATTATTCTGCAGAACTGTCTTGAATGTCTGCACTCCAAAAGAGCAGTTCTACGCCTCCAAAAAGCCATTGGGTGTTCATAGCGTTTGGTCTTCAGCCGACAGTAAAAAATAAAATAAAATAAAAAAGGCCAACAGTGGCTTCTCCAAAAACAACAAATTCCATTTTTCTTTTAGATTTTAGGTACCAGTTTATCAGAAAGACAAAACATTTATTTCTGACTGCTTTATTTGCAAATGTGATGTTCCAGTTTAGCACATACAGTTTTATGCAAAAGTTTGGGCACCACTCTATGGCTGCATAGTAATGTGCTCTTTCTCTATATCGCATCGAAATGCCATTCAGTTTCTAAAGAAAGTTAGATGATGTCATGTTTTTCAGACAGAAATACGTAGCAGTATTAAATTGAAACTGAAAAATAGGCTATGCAAAAGTTTGGATGCCCTCTATTTTTTGTGGATTTCAAAACCTGTAGTCACTTAATGCTGATTTATTACAACACAAACATATTTTGGAAAAATATACTGTGGACAGATGCCACAACTATAAACACTTTGCATGATGGAAAACAAACACAGCATTCCAGGAGAAGAACATGCTCCCTACTATAAGATATGGTGGAGGGTCCATCATGCTGTGCGGATATGTGGCAAGAACAGGTACTGGAAACCTTGGAGTTGAAGGTCACATAAATTCCACCCAATATAAGCAGATTCTTAAGAACAATGTTCAGGAATCAGTGACGACACTGAAGTTATGCCAGGGTTGGATGTTTCAGCAGGACAATGACCCAAAGCACAGTTCCAGATCTACTAAGGAAGTCATGGGCAGACAGAATTCGATGTTCTAGAATGGCTATCCCAGACCCCACACTTGAACATCATCGAAAATATATGGATTGATTTGAAAAGGGCTGTTCACTCTCAGCACCCATCAAACCTTACTGAACTGGAGAAATTTTGCAAGGAAGAATGGCCCAAAATGCCTTCAGCAAGAATTCAGAGACTTGTCCTTGACTATAAAAAGCATCTACAGGCTGTTATTTTAGTAAAAGGTGTCTGTACAAAAGACTGATGTCATTATTCTTGCATTATTTTGCACCTGTCTGTTTTTGTTAAGACTTAAATTGCATTGCATCTGTTGATTAAAGAAATGTTATGTCAGAACAGAAATGTTTTATACCCTATAGGCAGGCCCACACGAAATCTGCGCGCACAGATTTCCGCAGATTTTTAGCCCATCATTAATTCTGTTTATTTACTTGAGTAAATGTGTGTAAATCTGAATTTATTCAGTTTTTAAATTACACAATTCACATATTAAGGTTTTAGTTATGATACTCCTAAAATAATTCCGCAGAAATCTGCAGATTTTTACCAAAATTCTCAGCTGAAATTGCAAAAAACGTCTGCAGATTCCATCTGGCCCTACCTATAGGGTATACAATATATCCAAATGAAATTGCTGATTTGAAACTGTTAATCTAATTTGCATCTTTGAAAGGAAACATAGCTGTTGACATGTCCAGGAAATCAGATTACTTTCCTGACATGTGCCATGGTTCACAAACAAGATTTCATTAAATTAGGACATTAAGTATTTTTAATAAATGTGCCCTAAAAAATAAATAAATAAAATAATTGTGTGTATGTGTTTTTGTGACATATCAGGACACAAATCTGTATAATGACATGGGTATGACACAGGTATTACAAAAAGGAGGTGAAATACAAGGACATTGGTGACGTCCTGATTTCTCAAAAAGCTTATAAATCCCACAGGATGAGTTTTTTTCAGAGAGTAAAGCTGCACACTGTCTCCTGTGATGGTTGGGTTTAGGGGTAGAGTGAGGTGAGGGCAATACAATATAGGGTTTGAACAGTATAAAATGAATGGAAGCCTATGTAATGTACCCACTTTTCACAAAAACAAACGTACGTACATACGTGCGTGCGTAACTAAGAAAGTAAAAAATGTGCAGATTATTTAGTGCAAATTGTTGTTTTTTCAGTTGAAACAGCATAGGCTTACATTTTATTAAACCGGAGGATAGTGTGTATTATCCTGATGGAATTACCCTTCATTAAAAGAATACACTGTAGTCGTAAAGGACAGACATGATTAGCAATAATACTCCGATAGGCTGTGGCATTTAAACAATCCACAATGGGTACTAAGAGTTGCCATGCACAAATTCTCCCCTGCACCTTTACCACACTACCACCACAAAGCTATAATTCTGATTTAAGACAGAATGGATTCATTTTGTGTCATTGATTCTAAATTCTTCTCTACCCTATCATCCAAATGAAACAACTTTCCAATTTTGTAGCCATGTATTTTTACCCACAACTGAGACTCAATGAGCATTTTCTCTTCTCTGTAAACTAAGTGGTTGAGCAAAAAAAGCAGAAAATCAACAGTTTCTGAAGTACAGTCCTTCTGGCACCAACAACCATGCAATGTGCGGTCTTTAATCTTTATTCTCCATTCTGATGCTCAGTTTACATTGCAGGATATCATGACTATGTCTAAATATTGCTGCCGTATAATTATGATTAGACATTTGCATTATTGAGCAGATGAACAGCTAAAACATGACCCTTTTGACTTAAGAACAAAACTGATCTTCAGTGACAAAGGCAGATGGCCACAGTGCTTGTTCTTTTTTTTTTTTATCTCCAGATTTATTTTGAATCAAATATTTCTGCTGACCAGAGGTCTGGCGTAAAAAATTTGCCTAGAAACCTTCCTAAACATGAACGTTTATTTATTAATGCACATGGCTCGATGATTAAAAGATGTTCAATTAAGTAAATCTTAAAGTTAAACACTTTGGGGTGACACGGTGGCTCAGTGGTTAGCACTGTCACCTCACAGCAAAAAGGTTGCTGGTTCGAGCTCCGGCTGGGTCAGTTGGCATTTCTGTGTGGAGTTTGCATGTTCTCCCTGTGTTTGCGTGGGTTTCCTCCGGGTGCTCCAGTTTCCCCCACAGTCCAAAGACATGCACTTGGGTGAATAGAATAAACTAAATTGGCCATAGTATATGAGTGTGTGTGTATGGGTGTTTCTCAGTACTGGGTTGCAGCTGGAAGGGTTTACTTACAGCTGCACATATTCTCCCGTCAACGCTGATAAAAATGGGAAAAAAAATTTTGGATGGTAAAATCTAGAACTGTCAACTAGGCCTGTCACGATATCTATTTTTTGTTGAATGATATATTGCACCAAAATATATTGCGATAAACAATATTATTGTCATTTTAAGACCATTTTATGCCACTCATTATATAATGCCAGAATGACAACATAATATCACAATGCAAGTACACTTTCAAAAAACACACAATATTTTATTCTTAAGAATATCTAATTTAATTATAGTCATTTTAACAATTCAATAATTAGGCATTGGAATCAGAATGTGAAAATGCATATCCTAAATTAATAATAATTAATTAGTTAACAAAAAAGTGCAAGGTGAAAAGTAATATATCTGCTACCAGATCTATTTTCAGTTGTCAGACATCCACATGAAAATATACTATCGTAATTTATAGTAAATACTATAGTGTGTTAACCATACTGACAACTCCAGAGGTAGAGATGTTGCACAATCAGTTAAAATGTTGCTAGAATTGTTTTTTTGTATGGGCGATATATATTGCATCACTAAAAATAATTTAATTGAGGTCCATGATATATTGCTTATTGTGACAGGCCTACTGTCAACATTTTTAAATCATATTACATTTTTAAAGGTAACAAGATTTTCCAAAGTAAAATATTTCAAATTGAAACATTTACTTCATGTAATAAATGAAATAAGTGGAGTTAAATATTAACATTCATTTTCTGATAGTTGCAAACCTAGTACTATTAATGTATCTGTAGTAATTGATGTGTATTTCCCAGAACGTTTTGCATGGGATTGAATTAAGGAGAGAATATTTTAAAAATAAAAGCAATCTTAGGTGTTTAGATTTGAGAGAAAGCCTTGTTAGAGTTTAATCATAAGTTTGAAGAGTATTACCTGCTGAAGAGTAGCAGCCATGTTCTGGGTCTTGACATTTTTATTATCAACATAAGCGTTTGTTCAGAGAGACATTGCTGTGCTAACACTAGTTCAGAGATCAATAAGCATTTTTATAGTAAATTTGCTCGGGTTCAATTTCATAAAAATTTTATGAAATAACACATTTCAAATTAGTGGAAATATGCATCTTAATTCAATTAATTCACACCAATTGTACTAATTTGTAACTTCATTTAATAAAAGCAATATTCCTTCTGCTAAAAAAAAGTAAAATTTAAGCTCAAATTTGAAGATAATTAATTCACTTTTACTTAACGTTTAATCAAAACACTCCTGAAAAATTAACTATATTTTAAATATTGACAAGTTAATTGTACTTGATATAAAAATGTACTTGAATTTTGCATGTGCAAATTGTTACTTTAAGTAAATCTTGAGTTTTTTTTTCTTCATTAAACTTAGTTCTTTTTTTATAGATCATAACGTTTGCATAGGATTTGGCATATGCATGTTACTACCCCCGCTCTGTGTGTATGCCATATTTATAAATGAGATCCCAGTTGTGTTATATTTGAAGTAATTTAGACTCAGCACATAATTAGGCAGGTGATTTGCATTGATTTGACTTTTGACTCAAAAAAAGGTGTTAAGAACCGCTGGTGTAAACATTACTAGCTACTTTTTTAGTCTTTCTTATAATGTGCTTCAAGAAGACCTAAAACATTTGAAGAAATCACCCTTATCACACTGTTCTACATTGCAAAATCCAAAATATCCCGATTTTATGATTCTAAGCACCCAAAGCTTGAGGCAACACAAGCCCAAAATGCTGAATCTCCTTCATGTTCAACTACAGGAAAGCCATTGTAGTCAGTGAAAGCCGCTTTCTTTCTTCAAAAAAGACAGCATGCTTAACAAAAAAAGAAACACTCTCCCAGAAGGATTCTGAGCACTACGCTTCGGTTTATACCGGTTCACAAAAAACGGTGCAAGCTGCAATTTATGCAAGTTGTGTCTCAGCTCAAATCGGTGCCAGTTGATTGTCTTTTCTCCAGCAGACAAACAACCACTTCAATGCACAATCAGTCACATATTGAAAGGCGGGATACTGTAAGCACGTTTTTCCATTGTACTCCATGCAACTAAACAGTCACCAATCTGTGAACCAAACCAAACACCCTTCTCTTAAAGATACAAAATTGTGGGGACACAAAAATGGCACACTGATATTCATACTTGAAGTAACCAAAGTGGACAGAGATATAGGGATAAGCATGAAAACGGAAAATGAAACAAAAACATACATTACAACGAGATGGGAAAGTTAGATAATCAGCCAAAGATTACATCCTTTCTGTTTTTTTTTTTTTGTTTTTTTACTTCACTTGTGTATATTTATACTCTGGCATGTATGTTTTTCCTCAGCCTGGAAAGAGTGTAATCGAACAAAAAGAGCTAAGTGAGATACAGAGGACAGTACAGGAAGAGAAAGAGACAGCAGAGAGGCAGAGGTGAATGCAGAGCGAGAAGAGTTTATTCAGCATGCTACAGGATAAAAGCACTACACCACACAGGGACCGTCAAGCACAAACTTGGTAGAAAAATGAACTTTTAATTGTGCCGCTTCTATACTGAACTTTACATTCCTAAAGATGTAAAAACTCAATTCATGTAAAAAATGTACAGAACACCCCCACTCCCATTGGTTTCTCAAGTCTAAACCACTAAGAAAAGAAGAAAAAAGGTAATTTTTCAATAGAATCAGCAAGTGATTCTCTCTCAACCACAATCAAAGACAATTATGGATCTTCCACGTGAGTGATGTCTGTTGGAAAGTCTCAGTTGATAAAAAATATTCCCGAGGTTGAATAAAACAGTTTTGTACAATGCAGAATAAAGTAAGACTAAAGGCACATTTACTTTGGTCCCAACAGTCCCTACATTAATGTGATTTCACAACATCAAACATGGTCAATCTGACACATGCAACTGCCGAGATCCATCAGCACATGCTCGGATTTTCATCTAAAAACAGGAAACAGAATTCACTGAAGCAAAAGTGAGAAATATCAAAGCAGGTACTACACGTCACACACGATGCTCCCCACTGCCAATGTTTTGTTTACCACAGGTTTCAATCACAAAAAGTACCTTGGATGCCTGATCAAAGAAAAAGAAATAATACTACAGCCCAAAATAAAAAAAATGCACTAGATAATTTACAAAATGGAGTACGCTGCATCAAACTTACTTGTGTTCAGACTTGTGTGACTGGCTGTCAAAGCTTCATCAATTTTTTCATCAAAGACCAAATGAGAACACATCGGGCAAAAGCTAAATAAACTATCACTTTCAGAAACCATCAAAACAACAAAGCCAGGTGATTGTAAAGGTAACACACTGTGTGTAATATGCCTAAACTTCTATAACCTGTGTCAACGGGAGCAAAAAATATGACGCTATTTTGCTAAGTAAGGCACATTTTTGTCAATCCATCCTAAAACAGAATAACATCTTGCCAAACACAAATAGCAGGAGCAGATAGAGAGCGAGTGTTCCTTTAAGGGCCATTCTCATTGAAGTTTTTGATATGGTGGTAAGGAATGACTGGTAAAAATAAAACTGAATTGGACTTGAGGCTCCTGGGGGAGAGAGAGGAAAGGTAAGAGAGCACCAGGGGGTTCTCAGATGGTGGACTTTGAGAAGGACACTCTCAGGCGGTGGCCGCGGCCCATGTCATAGTTGTGAAGGTCGATGAGCGCCTGAATTGCCTCTTCAGCCGAGGCCATCTGCAGCAGAGCCATTTTGCGATCTCTACCAGAAAAGTCAAACAGTGATGACGATGAACGAACACAAAAACAACTGAGAAAATGCAATGCGGAAGGTTCTTACTGGAAAAACTTGAACGCTTTCACTGTACCGCCGGAGTTTGAGAAAAGCAGACGTAAATCCTCCTCTGTCACATTGTCACTGGAGGGGAAACAAGCACTTATTAGCATTTCCTCAGAGTAAATGGTAAAATGTTATCATGATGCATGAACCAATAAAAAAGGAAAACAAATTTTCCTTGGTAGCCACATTTTAATCTCAGATTTGAACGGAAACACTGCGAGGGACAAAACTGACAATTCATTTAAAACGATGGTCAGCAGTAGGTCCAAGATTTATGATGCCGGAATAATACAATAAAGAAATTACTATATCTACAGAAAAATTAATCTGCTTCACCAGCAATACAGTAAGAATTTTACCAATGTAAATCAACAAATTATTGTTCTCCTGCACACTCACGGTATGTTAGAGAGATGAAGTGTAGCTGAAGGGGGGAAGATGTTCTGGAAGTTCTTAGAGCCAGGCTTCTTGAAGCGATGCAGTGGAGAACTAGTGAAGTCCTTCGTCAGGCCCTGATCATCTAAACCCTCTCTGGGCAGCTGTACCGTCTGGTGCTTCGAGAGGGTCACACGAATGATCTTGCCATACATCTTCTGCCCGTTCAGATGGCTCATGGCTAAAACAAGACACAAAATGTTTGACCTAAACAGTGAAATTTAATTCATGTTTCTCTTGTGGAATATTCATGCGTTTCATGCACACAATATATCAGCTGCCTGGACTCCAAGACTTGGATGACAATATGTACGTCTCGATTTTAATTGATATTGTTATGGATTATTAAATCTCAAGATTATTTTATTTAGTCTTTGCTTGATAAACCTTGTGCTTTGTTACTCATAACATAAAAAAATCATCAACTTTACTCATAATATTGATTTTGGTGCTTCATTGAAGTGTTAGTTCACCCAAAATATTTAATTGTTATCAATTACTTTCATCTCGTTCCAAATCCCAGAGACCTTCCTTTGTCTTCGGAATACAAATGAACATATTCTAGGTGAAATCTAAGATCTTTCTCAACCACTATAAACAATAGGAAAAAAACATCCTCAAAACAGTCCATGCCTTTAGTTGTTCAATCAGACTATTATGAAGATACGCAAATACTTTTGTGTGCACATGAAACTAAAATAATGGCTTTCCTAAGTGTCAGTATATGGTGCACATTCTTGTGTCGCACTTGGCCATGCCTCTGACTATCTTGGATGTGCCTGTTTCGTGCACATGCACCCTATACTGACACAGAGGACAAGAAACTGTTGAATGAAGTCGTCATTTTTGTTTTATGTACACACAAAAATATGCTTGTAGCTTGATAATTTGAAACCACTGAGGGCATATGGAATGTTTTGAGGATTTTTTGGTACATGGCTTTACTAGGGTTTCTGCAAGTTTTAAGTCAAATTTAAGACTTTTTAAGACCTTTTAAGACCATTATGAATGAAATTTCAGATTTACACAGGGTTAAACGCTAAGGAATTTTTTATGGCGCAGTTAAAACATAAAAAAAAACAAAAACAAAACACATTGAAAACAAATGCTATTGTAGGAAAGATATTTTAACCATGTTGGTAAATAAACTTTTGTACTGCTGGTGAAAGAGTGGGTGTTTGTCTGACTGGGTAACTTCACATGGATATAGGAAAGTTAAGACATGTTTAAAATGATTTAAGACCTACAACACAATATTTCAGTGAATTAAAGACTTTTTAAGGCCTAAAATTTAAGACATTTTAAGACCCTGCAGACATCCTGTTTACATTGAATGAGCTGGTACCCTTGCTGCAGATGAGGGGTCTCTCCAATTTTACCTAAAATACTGTAATTGCTCTATAATTTTTTCCAGCTGTGGCGGCAGGACTGGTAGACACATTTCTACCAACTACCTATGGCAATAATGGCGTTATTTCAATGACAAATGTCATAAGCGCAGTATTACAAGTCGAGATCGCATTCATGTAATACGAGCATGGGAATCTCTTTGCTAGCGCGCGGATTGCCTCCGTTCGTGCACAAAATTTATTTCACACCCTTAAATAAACTCTGCTCAAGTGCAGGTTTTCTTGTGCGCGCTCAAACACTGCTGAAGTGTGATTTAGTGCGTTTATGTAACAAGTATGTCTCCAACATTTATTAGATTTGCTAGAAACATTTATAATTGCGTCCAATAGACCTACAGAGCAGCATTAATGCGTCCTGAAGTAAAGTGAAACGGCTATAAACTCCAGCAAGATAGTCATTGTATGCAATGCCATAGGCTATAAAGTACAATTACAGAAACTGTGTTCATCTTAACTGAAAACTATGTCGTGTTTGCTGGCCTCACGCACCTGTCAGTCAGTCAGTCAGCATGTCACTTTAAAGGGTTAAACAAATAAGGCACAGCACTACGGTTACAGAAAAGTTTGCGCTGTTATAATTAATTTACCTTTTAATACATTTTGGTGCGATTATAACCCGCTATTAAAAAAACAACAACGACTGAATGTTTTTGAATGAGAAGCTGCTATGTAGCCGTGGCGGGATAAATTTTGGTGGGCGCCCCGCCATGGAAGAATAAATGTAGCGGAAACCATGAAATATCTTAATTTGTTTTTCCAAAAGAAGGTCTAAGGGGTTTGGAAAGACATTATGGTGAGTAAATAAGAATAATGATTTTTTTTTTTTTGATGGACTAACTCTATAATAAAAATATGTAAAACACAAAAATAACACTGTCCGCTTACCCAACTGGGCTTGGTTTCCATCAGACATCTGGATTAGAGCACTGTCCTTCTTATTGTAAAGGATTTTCACGCGTTGCACGTCACCATAGACACCTTCAGTTAAGTTAGAGGCAGATGGAAGAGGGAGGGAAGGAGGGAGGACGAGAGGAGTGAACCAGGAAGGACAAGTTAGTGCTTCAGAAGTCCGGTTCTGACATGAAAGGTGAAGATGATGGTACAAATCTTCCAAATTATCTACACCAAAGAGTCCAAAACAGTGTTTCTAACAGACACAACTTATTCTGAAACGCCCTCCAAAAAACAAGCTCATGTGATATGGCAAAGTTAAAATCAAAAGCCTACATGCAAAATAATCAACCATGCATTAATATAAGCTGTACATGAAGAGAGACAGATAGAGCAAGATAGAGACAGAGGCTTCAAAAGCCAAGGAAAATCAACCAAAAAAACTGGACATTTTCTCATCAGCTGAAATTTTGACATAATAGGACTAAACAAATGAAACTGGAAATTACATTAGTGCCAGATTACTATCAACTAACCTAGAGATATGGCAAATGAAAGAGTAAACAAAAGAACAACTGAAATGAAATTAACAATAGATCAACAAAAAGAGGTAGATTGCTAACGATAACATACCGAAGAGGGTAAACAGACTTTGGGGCGTAACCATCTTTAGAAGGAGAGAAGAGCAAGCAGCGTAAGACAGGAAGAGAGAAGAGTCGAGGTAGAGCGGAGATGAACAGATCATCCATAACGGAGGGTGGTTTCCCGTAGAATGGTGAGGTGGTCATGGAGCATGGGTCAAGGCAGTTAATTGGGGCAAGTCGGTCCGAGGAGGAACATTTGTTTTGGTACAGGCACAAAGCATGAATGGGTGGAGGGCGGGAAGACAGGATTGCAGGAGAGAAAGGGCCAACCAATCACAGAAGAGGAGAGAGGGAGAAGGAGGGGTTGGAAGCAGCGTGGGATAAAAGAACAAAAAATAAATAAATAAGAAACAAAAGTTGGAAGGGGGAACAAAAATAATATACAGGTCAGTACACAGGAAATGCAGGAGTTTGGTCAGAAAATGGTAGGGTTCTCTTTTCTTTTTTTTTTGCTTTTTCTTCCCCCGACTATGTTTAACAGTGCCAAACGTAGTCACCCGAGACCGAAAGTGGGCAGGGTACATTTACTCAGACTAACAGCACAGAAACGCTGAGAGGACAAAGCATGCAGAGCCAGTGGAAAGCTTTAGTACGAGAAGAAAAAAGCGTTAAAGGGAAAAACCAAACAAAACAAAGCAGCCTATAGCTGTAAAGGGGGCGGGGCCATGCAGCGGGTAGGCATGAAAACCACCTTGCAGAGTTATGGCATCAATAGAGAGCACGTCATGTTGAAAACTCCACAAACCCACAAGTGTTTGGGAAAACAAAAACCATGATGGGGAAATTACTGGGACACTTCAAAAAGACAGAGAAATCATAGTGAGAGAGAGAGTGTGAGAGAAATGACAGAGGCGGGTGGGGCTACCATGTTTCATACCAACTTTGAATAGCTTAGAGAGAGGCAGTGGAGCATCAGGAGAGGAAGAGAGAGATACAGCTTAGAGAGAAAAGACAGTTAGATATTACTTCCAGACAGAGCGCTCATGAAAAGGTGCGAGAGAGAGAGAGAGAGAGAGAGCGGAGAGGGGGAGAGATAAAGAGAGAGGAGAGAGAGACAGTGATCAAAATTTGCACAGAGGAGAGACTGTAGAGAGACCCTCCATTTTGACGAAAACCTTACTGAGAATGCTTTCAGTATATTTCTGCAAGTATAAAGTAAATGTCACAATAGAGAACAAAAAGAGCTACAGGTTTTAATTCATCATTACTGACTATCAATTCACTGCTATCTGCAAATATACTGAAATAACATTGAACACAATATATGAAATACATTGAGGATGGAAATGAGACAAAGGTCAATTTGAAATCGTGTCAAGACAAGTCACCTGCTCAGTTTGCATTGTCTGGGACTGAATAAATCTTTCTGAATCTAGTGCACATCAGAAAAGTGACTGAAATGACTTTGAAGTCAGCTTCAAAATGTTCAGCAAGAGAGCAAAGCTAACGCAGAAATGTGATTAAAGTGCTTTTGTAATAAAGGAAGCCCTGATGATGCAATTAGTAGTGCTGGGTACTGATTTGTGTACTAGTCTGACACAAACATATTCCTGGTCCACGCAAAAAATTTACCTTCTCGTCGTTTACTTACCCTCACATTAGACTTAAGAACACATTAAGCAAAAACAAGTAACCTTGTGGCTATATAAATATTTACTAAAGTAGTCTAAAAATATAAAATAATTACCATAACCTTTGACAAAGTAATTGGTCTAAAGCTAAAAAGCAGACTGGCTCCGATTTTTCATAATCATGATCAATTTGTGTATTTATTTTCAGCCTTAACTATTCACTGTTGACAATTTTCCAACAATCCATGTTAAACAGTAGGGGCACAATTAAGCATTTTCAAAAATAACACAGAAGCTCGAGATCCAGCCTGATCTTACAAGGAAATGTAACTATTTTACGTTTTGTCAGTTTAGTGGCTAATTCGTGGTTAAATTCTATGAAAATTGTACGAATTTTAAAAGGCGTAGCACCCAACCCCACACCTAAACCCAACCGTCATTGGGGGATAAGCAAATCGAACTAAATTATACGAATTCATACAAATTAGCCACCAAATCAAAAAGGTATGAATTGCAGTGAGATAGTGTTGTGAGATCCTAACAACCAAACAACAAACAGAAAAAAACTGAAGTATTGTTCAAGTGCATGTGCAAGTTTTAAGAATGTTAATGGCAATCTGCTCAATCTGTGTTTTGGAAACTAATTTGAATCTGAAAAAAAAATTCTTAATCTTTTATTAATTAAATATTCATATTCAGGCTTTTTAAAGCAGATGCTTTGATATAGATATTCATAAAACTAAATATTCTGAGGACCATGAAAGTTGTGAAAATCCAAAATGTTTGTGCCGACTAGTAACAATTGCAGAGTAAAAGTTTAGCATTTTAGGTGCAATTATTTGAATTTATATATATATATATATATCACAATGAAAACACACAATAAATAGTTACAATAATTGTATTATAACAAACTACTTTTACTTAATCACTGATGTCTCAGAAGATAACTTGAATTCTAAAAATAGATATTTTCACCGAGCCTCAGAATTATACAATTATCATATCAACAATCAGTTGAATAATCATCTAATTAAACAATATAAATTCTAACGCAACATCTAAAACATGTTAACGCTGCTCTGCTGCTAAACATCATGAAGATGATGTTAAGGTCCCTTGAACTAAAAAGATGATCTTTAACAGATGAGGACTAAACATATAAAACCTGAGACATACAATGTGACCTGATCGACACAATGAGAAAACTGTGAACAGAGAGAGCAGGGATGTGTTTGTGTGTGTTTTGGGAGTGCACTGACCTCTTCATTGAGATTGCTGACCAGTAGCACTCCGCCAGGTCCTGAATGACCGGACAACGCTACCCGCCCTGCTGCTGCTGCCGCCGCTGCTGCTGCACTCAGAGGGCTGATGGCCCCTACAGGGAGAGAGAGAGACAGAGAGAGAAAGAGAGGGAGAGGAAGAACCCTGTCAGCCCATTTAGCCCAGAAGAGCCGACAGCTCAGCATCTCAGCCGGATCTGCCCTGTGGCCATGCATTCTACCTGTCTGCACCCACCACACCAAGCACATCCAGTTATCCAGCCAAAAACCACACACCTCAGGCAAACCCACATCCCAGAGTCAATATCTGCTGCTAGGCAGATCGCTATCTGAACCGATTTCACACAGACTGGCGCTCTGGAGCAATATCCGAAAGCCAAATTGCTTTTTGGGCCCCTTCTGCTTGCTGTAGTTAGCCGCTCAATAGGCAGCTCTGCTTAAGCTGAAGGGAACTGGTGTTTGGCAGTTTGGATTGCCAGTCTGTTTGAAATACAGGTCCCTAATTAGTGTGCTTGTCAATCCATTACGTCAGGCCCATAATGCAGAATGGAAGGGCTTATTGTTGCAGCTTCAGATTTATGCTTTGACAAATAGTGACACTGTTTATGAAGCTTGCATGTCAAGTCAGGACAAATGGTTGGGGTGGTTTCAACATGAAAGCCCTGCCAATTCTGACAGCACTGGAAAAGTCCCTGTCCTTCAGAGGGAAGAGCGCATTCAAGCAGCGTTAGAAAGTCAAAAGAAAAAAGTAAAGTAAATGGAAGCATAGGTACCTAGAGAAGATGGAAACCCTCCACCACTAGAGTAGGAAGTTACCATTCCAGAGGGAGTACCTAAGGAGAACGTGTACAGTCAAAGTCTTTCGGGATCAAACACAGACTGGGGGCCGTGGAAGCGGCAAAAAAAGTAAAAGGAACGAGTTTGAATGGCACATCAATTAGACGGGATTGCATTTCAGGCACCATTGACCCATTTTCCACTAAGAACTAGAAAACTCTTCATGAATAACACACAATAAAGGCAAAGCATTCACACCTCTACCCTGCTCTGAAACTGAAGCTATGCAGACAAAAGATGATGATGCATGTCAGAGAATGACAGGGAAGATGGGTCTTAAAGTCCGTGTGAAATCTAAATTTACAATCTGTGTTTTGCTAGCACAGATTGCTATTGTGAACAATCATAAGTATAAATAAACAATAAACCTTTGTGATTTAATTCAATGAAGAGAAGAAGCTTCATTTGGTAATCTTCAATCAAAATCTGACCATTTGCTTCCACTTTTGAAGGGGTGTTTATTCTCTGTTGGCGTCATTTTAAAAGCTTCAGCCAGAATTTTCGTAATGATGCGCAAAAAGAAAGCCCCACTCAATACTCAATATTCTATTTCAGTTGGTAGTACATCAACATACTGAAATAAAAGTCTCATCTTCCGGTTCACGCGGACTTTAAAGGTGTGATTGAGCAACATTTACATTACATACACACGTGAGTGTTTTCTAACATACCAAGCAAGGAGGGGGAATCTTTGCTGAGAGCGGCGGCCACAGACGGGTCCACTGGTGGTTGGCCATCTCCCGCTGGCAACTCGGGTCGGGTATAATCCCGGCTTTTGTCATTGTTGTATTTTACATTCAGGTTGACCAGCTTGGAGAAGTCAATGCGCAGAGTGCAGCAAGAGTTGTATATGTTCTGGCCGTCCAAGGACTTTATTGAAAGATAGAGATAGAGGATGAGAGCGAGACAGCGAACCGCATTTGTTATTCTATGACAAAGGTGAACGAGGATAAGAATAATTACAGCCAGCGCATAATGTAGGGCCCTGCTAAAAGTAATAAAAATCGCTCCTCTACAAGTAATGACAACTGCAGTCATTTCATTACATAAATGAAAGAAAAGGTACTAAACCAACATATGACTGGATCATAATTCGCCCGTGGTCATAACCATCACATTAAAAATCTCATAACAGTGCTTCGGCACATCATTACACATTTATGGAGTTTGCGGTGCTTTCAGTCCGCCTCTTCGTTCACTCACCAGTTTGGCCTGCTGGGCATTTACTGGGTCACTGAACTGCAGAAGAGCCTGAAACTGATTATTTTTGGTAAACGTGATTATCTTCATGACCGTCCCAAACTTGGAGAAGATCTAAGAGAAATCAGTGCAAAGGCCTGTTAATTCAGAGGCATGGGAGTGTAAAAATACATTTGGCTTGTTTTCTTTTAAAACTGCAGTTTATTCCAGATGGATGCCTGCTGTGGGCAGTGACCTGTTGGAGGACGTCCAGGGTGACTGGGTAGAACATGTTGTCGATGATTATTCGCAGTACTGGGCTGGGGGCAGGCGTTAACACACTCTTGCTGGCTATGTCCGAGCTTGGAGAGCCGCCCTCCTGGACGGCTGACACCGCCTGCAGCACGGCCTGAGCTCGCTTCAGAAGAAAAGCATGGAAACAGATTAAGACGAGAGCTATGCCAGTTACACACTTCCATTGTTGCTACATTTTACCATCAAGCATTAAAAATGTGTTTTGCAAACCTGGTTGAGTGCACTGTCTGTCTTGAGCTCTTTGTGGTTGGAGTACTGAATGAACACTGGGACATTACGCACTTGAGGTGTAACAGCTGTGTAGTAGTTCACCATGGTAACAGCTGCTTCCTCTGTTCCCAGCTCTAAAAATGCCTAATTGAGAAAAAAAATTAAATAAAGAAACAGGCTTTTTTCCTCAAATGGCTGAGTGAGCTTTGTGCACCCAATGTGAAAAGTTAAGCCCTACATTGGATTTCAGATTATCTTATCACAGTAAAGGCTGGGTTTAATGTTACCCCATCACATACCTGATTTTTGCCTTTAAGCATTAGTATATTTGTGACCTTTCCAAAGGGCAATCCCAGGGCGATGACCTCAGTCTCAGAAACCTCGTTGGGGAGTTTACGAATATGAATAACTCTTGACGGTGGGCTGTCCATGCTGTCCTCCACCCTCAGTTTCTTACTGTCACTTCCATTAGCTGTAAATACATCGGAAATACAGTTGTATTTTAAAAGAAATTGACTTTTAATTGGTTTATACATTACATAATAAGCAAAAAACAACAATTTGACCTGTATTATTTGTCAATATGTACAAAAATACAGTTTTAGCTTGTATTAAAAGGAACACTTTACTTTTTTTGGAAAATAGACTTTTTACAACTCCCCTAGATAAACTGTTGAGTTTTACCATCTTTTAATCTATTCAGACAATTTTCAGGGCTGTCAAGGGCACTTTAGCTTAACAGATTAGGGTTGGGTCGATAGTTGATGTCATCGTCCTGCTGTACCGTTGGATCGCGTCTCACTATAGTTGTTAAACATGATATTTAATTAATCTTGTCTCTATCTAACGACTCTTCTGTGTTTTGAATCTATCAGGTAACGTGTCAGTGCACTGCATCAATTTTTCGCTTTCACGCTTGTACTTAGTAATTTTAGCAAAAACCTAAGATACTGTTGGTTGGTTCTTGTTGGTTGTGCACCTTTTTTACCAAGCAAGTTTGTCAAAGTCATTATAACGACACAGATCACTCTGCCTATCCATGCCAGAGTCCAGCGGAAAAGGTGATTGACAGGTGTAATTTTAGACCAAGATGGCAGCGCGTACACATCGCGAGGCTCGGCGTCTCTCCAGTTTCTGCAATTTTGCAGTATTTTTCCTGCTCATTTCGGGTCTGTTCGTGCAGAACAGTAATGCCTTTACATCGTATACCCGACAGGAGATCTTGGATATTGGTTTGTGCATTTCGGACAGTTTTATCAGCAATCTACGACTCATCCCAAAGATCGCTAGGACACCCGAGGCTGAGCGCTCTGCCCGGCCGGGCGGAAGTGCTCGAAGGCGGCGGTGCGATCGTAAACAGAGGCGGGGGAAGCGCGTTGGGCTAAGAGCTAAGCTAAGAGCTAAGCTAAAGCTAACACCACACCAGCTCTCTTTACCCAGCATCTTCCTCGCCAATGTACGGCCCCTGGTGAACAAAATGGATGAGATTCGACTGCGCATCAACCACAGCAAAAGATTATGGAACTGTAATGTCATGATTTTCACAGAAACATGGCTAAACAGCGGGATACCAGACAACGCTGTATCTTTAACTGAGCATCACACATTCCGAGCAGACAGAGCGGCGGATGACTCCGGTAAGACCCGAGGCGGAGGATTATGCATTTATATTAACAAAGCTTGGTGCACAAACTCTGTCATTGTTGGGAGACATTGCTCTGTTAATCTGGAATTTCTGATGGTCAAATGCAGACCGTTTTATCTGCCACGCGTGTTCACTTCTATTGTTATTACTGCCACCTATATTCCTCCCGATGCTGATGCAAAGTTGGCTATGAATGAACTTCATGCAGCCATCAGCAAACAACAGACTGCTCACCCGGAGGCTGCTTTTATTGTTGCGGGGGATTTTAATCACTTAAAGACATTGCTCCCCAAATTCCATCAAAACATTTTCTGTCACACACGGGGAAACAAGACTTTGGACCATGTATACACAAACATGGCTGAAGCCTACGCTGTGACCCCCCTCCCCCACCTGGGTCAATCAGATCACCTTTCTTTGTTCCTCACCCCCAGATACTCCCCCCTCATCAACCGTGTGAAGCCATCAGTGAGAACCATCAAAGTGTGGCCAGCAGGGTTAGACTCCACACTCCAGGACAGGTTTCAACACACAGACTGGAGTATGTTTGCTTTCCAGGCCACATGTGGCTCTCACACAGACATCAACAGCTACACTTCCTCTGTTCCGGAATACATCAACACCACCATAGACAGTGTAACAACCTAGAAACAGATCACCACATACCTTAATCAAAAGCCATGGATGAAAAAGGAAGTGCGCCTCCTGCTGAAGGCACACAACATTGCCTTCAGATCAGGGGATGCACAGGCCTACAGCACTTCCAGGGCTAATCTAAAGAGGGGCATCAAAAAGGCCAAGCACTGTTACAAGCTAAAGCTAGAGGAGCACTTTTCCCAACTCTGATCCTCGGCGCATGTGGCAGGGCATACAGACCATCAGCAACTACAAACCCAGCCATTCCACACCCACAGCCACAAATGTCTCCTTCCTGAACGAGCTTAATGACTTTTATGCCCGCTTTAAAAGAGACAATAAAGAACCCTACATCAGGATCACTTCCTCACCCGACCACTCACCCATTACACTCACCTCCTCAGAAGTCTACACCGCACTGAGTCGGATCAATGTGCGTAAGGCTGCTAGACCAGACGGTATTCCTGGGCGCGTCCTCAAAGCATGTGCAGCTCGCTGGGGTATTCACAGACATTTTCAACCTGTCCCTTAACCTAGCAGCTGTGCCACCTCTATTGTGCCAGTGCCGAAACACTCCAGCCCAACATGCCTGAATGGCTACCGCCCTGTAGCACTTACACCAATCATCATGAAGTGCTTCGAGCGGTTGGTCCTGGCACATCTGAAAGACTCTCTGCCTTCCACACTGTACCCACATCAGTTTGCCTACAGTGGCAACAGGAGCACAGAAGATGCAGTCTCCATAGCACTGCACTCTGTACTCACACACCTGGACAATAAAAACACTTATGCACGAATGCTGTTTGTTGACTTCAGCTCAGCATTCAACACTGTCATACCCTCTAAGTTAATGATCAAACTTAAAGACCTGGATATAGACACGTCTCTCTGTAACTGGGTTATGTACTTTCTGACTAACAGACCTCAGAATGTTAGATCAGACCACATCTGATCACAAGGCTGTGTGCTGAGCCCCTTCCTCTACTCCCTTTTTACCATCGACTGTAGGCCTGTAAACAGATCCAACGCCATCATCAAATTTGCAGATGACACCACAGTGATTGGTCTAATCAGCAACAATGATGAGACTGCCTATACAGCATCTGGCCACGTGGTGCACCAACAATAATCTGCTCCTTAACACCGACAAGACCAAGGAGCTCATTGTGGACTTTAGGAAGGGACGAACAGGCTCACATGATCCCATCAACATCAATGGGATGGCTGTCGAGCCCGTCTCATCCTTCAAGTTCCTGGGGACCCACATCTCCAAGGACCTTTCCTGGACCACCAACACCTCCAGCCTGGTCAAGAAGGCTCACCAGCGCCTATTTTTCTTAAGGCAACTTAAGAAGAACCAGCTGTCATCAGCCGTCTTGGTGAACTTCTACCGCTGCACAATAGAAAGCATCCTGACGAACTGTGTCACAGTCTGGTATGGAAGCTGCTCTGTTGCGGAGCGTAAGGCACTGCAGCGGGTGGTGAAAACTGCCCAACGCATCACAGGGACCACACTACCAGCCATAGAGGACATCCAGAGGAAACACTGTCTGCGCAGAGCACGCAGTATTCTTAAAGATTCCTCTCACCCTGCTCACAGACTTTTTTCTCTCCTGCCTTTTGGCAGGCGCTTCAGGCTCCCCGGACAAAAACCAGTAGACTAAAGAACAGCTTCTTTCCCAGAGCTGTCTCCCTTTTGAACTCTGCCCCCCACTGACTTTTTGCCCCCCAATACACTCCCCACTCTCCTCATAACTCAGACTCCTCATAATCACTGCACTACTTAACATTTGCACATTTAAAATTGCACATATTCATTGCACTGATTCACTTATTTGAACTGTACATAGCTACTGCACATGTACATTTGTAGTTATGTACACACCCACTGTATATATACATTTGTAATTACGTTTATCTATCTGCGTACTTCTGATTATTAATAGCAACCTGTACATTAATCCATCTATTGTAAATCTCTGTTCATAGCTAACACAAAATTTATATAATGTTCATAGCACATCCATTTGTAAATATCACCATAGTTTTTCTATAACTGCACTTTATAACTTATACCTGTATCCTGCACTTGCTGCTATTGCACTCCTGGTTAGACCTAAACTGCATTTTGTTTCCTTGTACTTGTACATGTGTAATGACAATAAAGTTGAATCTAATCTAATCTAATTTAATTTGTGTGCAACTTATCTTTATTCATTTATTATTTGGTTATGGGTAAAACAAAGACCATGCAGTTCAGGTAATTGAAACGGTAGGCTACAAATAAATAATTTGTTATGAATTAATTCATTTTTTATAAGTAATTAATTCATTGCCACCTATGGCGACGATGCCATCGTCCATCACAATGTCTCATATTAGACATTGTACGATGCTAAATTGATCGACATCGCCCAACCCTAGCATAGATCGTTAAATTGAACTACGCAATTATCATTTCACTCAAAAGTGACCAAGGAGTTTCCATAATTTTTCTATTTAATGCTTGGCCAAGTTGGCTTTTCTGTAGTTACATCATGTTCTAAGACTGATGTAAAATATAAAGTTGCTGTTTTTAGGCCAATATGAATAGAAACTATACTTTCCATGGTTTCTGCAGGTATCATCAAGTAAAATTTGACTTGATTGATTAAATTTAGGACTTGTACCCCGGTTGGGCCAATCAATTATTTTGTTTTGCTTGCCACAAAAATCAAACGTAGTTATTTCTTAGCCACATAACAAGTCAAAACAAGAAAACTCTAGTTGTATACACTTTTTTTCCAACATAAATGTATTTTTTTATTTTTTATGACAAGTTCAACACTGTTAAAAGTATATTTATTACAGAGAAAAATTACATGATTAATCAAAAATATTAACAGTAGTTGTTGGTTTTTGATCTAAATGGATCCAACCTAATGTTATAAAACCTTAAGTTTCATGTCTATTTATAAACATTATGTCCACTCCCCCTAACTTCTGTAAATAGTTTTTAATTAAATGGAAGATCATGTAAAAGAATATGTTGCTCTGTTATTATCATGAGTAATTGTGTAACTGCTTTTAGTTTATGGGTTTTAATTAGAAGAATTTGCTGTATCTCTTTGCAATAAAAAAAAAACTTTAAAAATATATATCGAGATGTATTGTTGGTGATTGGATGGATCTCACAGCTTTACTTGGTCACAGGAAGACCTGTTTAAAATTATTTAAGACTTACAACACAATATTTCAGTGAATTTAAGACTTCTAAAATGTTGTTTTGAAAATTTAAGACATTTTAAGAACCTGACTTTCATTCTGGTGTAATAATCAAGGAGCTTTGCTGCCATTATTCTAGGGGAGTTTAAAATTTGCCTATTTACAAAACAAGTAAAGTGTTCATTTAATCAAGATCTTTAATGTGATATTATTTAAAATCTAAAGTAATATTTAAATTATATAATAAAATTGAATATAAATTATGGTCAATTCAAGCTGGATGCAATCTCAAAATCAGTTTGCACTGTTTGTTAGTTAATGGCCACTTAATTTAATGTACTGAAACACACAAAATAGTAACATTTTCATTTATCAGCAGATCAAGACAGATTGTTCACATAAAAAAAATGATAAGATTAGACAACTGATTTTTTCAGTCCTTGATTATGATTGGCTGTGTCACATTTAATAAAACATTCAAATAAATATAAAAACACCTGTGACTGCATTGCATCAGTATTACCCCACCACTGCATTACTGTTGTTGGCACTGTGTGTTGAAAACCATTTGCTTGGTGGAATAAATATTATTTGTTATCAATAAATCATTCTGTTGCTGAGTACATATTTTTCGAAACCTTGCCATGGAATTTGTTCTTGGATGTTTTTAGCTGTTCTAAAAAAGAGAACTAAACCAGAGCTTCCAAAATGTCCCTATAAAATCGTAAATGTTCATATTTTTTTATTAAAGTTCAAAAACACACTTATTTTGTCATTATATACCTTTCATATCACATATTCCTCAGTGTCAAATAATTTGTTTGAATATTTGTTCCTTTTATACTGCTCCTTTATGAGATTCCTACCCTGCTTTAGGCAGATGCTCTATTTGCCTGTGATTGGTCTACTGTTTAAAGCAGGGGTGCCCAAACTTTTTCTTATAAAGGGCCAAAAGCCAAGGTAAATATACAAACCACATTACATTAAATTTGCCTAATATTTAAAAATTACTAGAAAACGTTGCTTTAAATCATATTAACTAATGCAGTATCGTTTTTAATATTTTATAATGAACTTATTACAGTAAAAACAAACGATTCCATTTATAACACAATGAAGTTTAATGCTGAATACACTAATCAAGCTGTTTCTGCCCTTGCTCGCCAAGGTCTCGTGCATTGTCCTCTATGTCAAGTGACAGTATTTACATTTTAAAAGTCTGATTCGTTTTCAAATTTAATTTAATTGTTCAGTTGGTTTTTCAACTCAGCAATAAAACAAAGAAAAAAACATTACATTACATTAAAATCAAAATGACGATCTCTGTCAAAGGCATTTGCACAAACTAGCTGCCCATTATCCTCTCTCTTTCAGATGTGATGGTGGGCCAAATCATAGGTTATGATTGGATAACTTTGTCTCTCGGGCCAAACAAAAAATTCAAACCCATATCTGAATTTCATCTGTGGAGCTTCTCATCCGGCAAAACACACTATTGGACAGCATGTACAATTTTAAGACAGAAATTCAAGTCCAAAGATTAAATAAAGAGCTAGTTCAACTCAAACCTCCATCACAATCATGACTTGAGGAAGACATTTTTTAGTTCAAAGTTTAGAGAAAAATGAGATGGCTTATGAACACAGTGGACAATCAGATGCATTTTGTCACTGCTGCAAAAGTGCAGACACAACAATTCAAGTATGATTCAGTAATTATAATGGGAGTTTTGTGATGTAAAAGTATTAAATGTTTGGTATTGACTACAAATGCTTCAGTTCAAATAAATTTTAAGTGGTCTGTAATTACCATGTAGTTACATTTAAACAAACAATTTGGTACATTGCTTTTATTTTCTACATGCGTGTTTTTAATTATATTTTAAATATTATTGTCATGTAATTATTATCATATTAATTAGGGATGTAGCAAATTTTTAGCCACCAAAAATGGCTTTTTTAGTTTTTCGGCCCACACAAGGAAAAATGTCCAAAAATGAGAGTCGAAAAGATGGGAATGCCGTTCCACTATGCATAGGCCAGATAGATTTTTGCTGTGTCAACCAAAGTGCAAAAGCAAAATGTGTGCCATCCTTAAAGTTCAGAATAGCTTAATATTCCGCTCTATTCTATTTGCTGATGCATGGACCACACACACACTCACTGGAAAAGCAAAGTCCACTCAAATAATCTGCCTACAGAACATTTCTATGTAACGTACTTCCTGCTGCTTTCAAAAAGTTGGAAAAAAAACTTGGATTTTTTTAGCAGAGATAAAGTCATTTGAACATGAATTGGAGGGTTAAAAAAATCAAAATATTTGGATAATCATCTTCAAAGCTGTGTAAATTAAATGTTTAGCAAAACATATTACTAATCAAAAATTGGGTTTTGATTTATTTACAGAACAAAATATCTTTTTGGTATTTGCCAAAAATATACTTGTGCAACACTTGGTTTTGTGCTTTAGACCAGGGATTCTCAACCAGTCGGCCGCGGCCGACTAGTGGGCTCCAGCAATCCTGCAGGTGGGCAGCGAGATAGCTTAAAACTAACTCTCAATATTATACTATAATTTTTGGACTTCATTATTAACATGTTGTACTAAAATGAACGAAGTAATGCACTTTCTCCTGTTCTCTGCTTGATTACTTTAAACTCAGTGCAAAAACAGCCTCATGATCGCTTCTGCAACTAGTACACGTAAGTCTGTTCATTCTCAAACTATGCATGAATATCTCTCTTTGTGTATTTTTGTGTAAACTATTTAATATATCCGCAAAGTTGTCGAACCTAATGTACTCTTGAGTGTTTTATAACGGATGGATAACAGGAGGATCTAGCAAGACTCAATAGTGTTTCTGCCATAGAATGCAAAGTAAACTTGCATATGAGTTTCAGAAGCTTTCTGGCGGAGCTGTTCAAGAATCTCTCAATAACATCCAGCTGCAAACTCAACCGCCATCAGATCGACATGTTTCAACAGGTTTAGGGTGCTTTACTGTATTTAACATTTGTCTGTATATTTTTTGAATAGTAGATATTTAATAGTAGCCTAGATATTCAGTCAGTCCAGTTTAAAGCAGAAGCTGGTCTGGAGAAAATGTCAGACAGGTGGGCCTTCAAAAATTGATTAGAGAAAGAAGTGGGCCCTGAAGCGAAAAAGGTTGAGAACCCCTGCTTTAGACCAATGCTTCATGTCAATATGATGTTTAGATCATAAAACACTAAGTGTTTGAGGACAGGCCCAAATAAATATGGTTCAGAGGAAATCTATAAAAAACCAATGGGTGGCATTATGCAAAACTGGAAATGCTGACATCTCATTTTGGCAGAATAATTTCAGAATAAATGTATTTGTTGTGCACTTTGATTTAAAACTTTGCTAACATTTTACATTCAAAATCAGTTACATTGCATACTGAATAAAATATGTTATGAAATGTGTGTGTGTGTGTGTGTGTGTGTGTGTGTGTGTGTGTGTGTGTGTGTGTGTGTGTGTGTGTGTGTGTGT
>CAIGQZ010001336.1:31207932-31222184 GCA_903798205.1 Danio tinwini
TGTGTGTGTGTGTGTGTGTGTGTGTGTGTGTGTGTGTGTGTGTGTGTAGACTTTTGAAACTGACAAAAATCTCCAATCTTTGACACTATCTATGTGTAAGTAGCGTGTCTCGTTTTTGTGTATTTCATGCATTCAGATTCTATACTGATAGCCACATTTATATTTTTCTTACCAGTGACCGAAGAGTTGGGACTGTTGTACAGACTGCCAGACAGCAAGTCATCTGAGCTTCTCTAGAAAGACAAAAATGAAAATTAAGCAAAACTCTAAAATATAAAAAAATGCATAGCCATATTATTGTTATTATTTCCATAATTCACATCACAGAATCCATTAAGGTAATATGGTGATCTGGGGGTTCATGCTTCCATATTTCTTGCATGCATTTTCATTAAAATATCTTACAGTCGTACAAAGACAAC
Organism: Danio tinwini; assembly: GCA_903798205.1. NCBI lineage: Eukaryota > Metazoa > Chordata > Actinopteri > Cypriniformes > Danionidae > Danio > Danio tinwini. Next base: position 31,208,355 of record CAIGQZ010001336.1, read on the forward strand.
CCACTTACCTTCACACCAACTGCAACATCACTTGCAATGCTGTAGAGAGAAAAACAGAAAAAAAATGCATGTAACTTATGGGTGTTTGATCCAATACACTTTTAATCAATCGCATACACATCGATACCACAACGCAGCGCATAATACATAAGAAATTATAAATACTACAAGATAATAATACAACATAACATAATTACTAATTTAACGGCCTCTTAACTACGACCAGTACTGGGAGCAGGTCTGTAATAAGAATGAGCCCAATAAAACTCGATCGATAAATAAAAACGACAAATGCATTTATATTCAGCTCGCAGACATGGAGTGTCCGTTATATTCCAGACAAAGGGAATAGAGACGCGCCCGCACAACAGCAGTACCGTTAGCCGCACAGCTAAACTACATCAACGTTATACAATTGTTGCGCAAATGGCATTTCAAAGACCGATATTGCATTATTAAAAATGTTTGTATTTAGTATTCTTACTACATATCTGATCTATTTAGCGGCATAATTTGATATACGCAGGTAAGGTTAGCGCGCATTTGTTATTATTAGCCTGTGTTGGCTGTTACTTCACCGGTCTGTCGAGCGGCCTTCTCAGAACGCGACGAAATTCGTTTCAAAGACAGTTTAGGCTACGCTTAGAAATGTCATATAAGCAAATACTCTGCAAAAGGAGCTTTCTTACCCGTCCATTGCAGGGAAAACGTTCTTCACGGTGTGATACTGATCACAGGAGCAGCGGAGCCTTCAACACGCGCGTAACTATGCAAAATGGTGGAGAGTTTGTTACTCGCGGAATCACCCGAACACAGCCGAGGTTTGCCGAACTGACGAGCAGCAGAAGCTCTGCGCGATCTGGATGACAGACCGGTGAAGAAGCTACAAGTTCATCATCCACAAAAACAGCAATAAGAACAAAAATGGGAACGCCATTATCAAACATTATTGTAATAATACTGAAATAGCAATTTTTGGACCTCAGGAAAATATAGTTAAACATTCCAAATGTAGGTAATGAATGTAAATTAGCACTTTAGCTATAATCTGGCTTGTTTACATGGTGTATTTATACCAATGTTTAACATGCACAATGCCCATTGAATATACAAAGTAAAACTAATTGAAATATTCAAGATGGACATTTCTTTAGTTTGGTGCACTGCAGCATACGGTAGCTGTACAAATGTCTTATAGGCCACTAGCATTTTCACGAAAATATATATAATTTTAAAAATCCAGCCCATAGGGAAAGACACGAAGAAACAGAATCTTGATAATGAACTTAAGTAAATCCAGATAATCTATAATGTCCAAGATGCTTTAAAAACCTACACCAAAGCTACCTAAAAAACTATTCACATGCCCTACCTGACACACTATAAACTAGCCCAAAGCTAGCTGACTCAAAACCTGTTTTGTTTGTTTTTAGAGAAAATTCTAGTTCAGTTCTGCTTTCTTTGTGTAGAGGTTAAAAGTTCAGTAAGTTCAGAGTTTTTGTCATTTATGACAGTGGTTTTTAAGCATCCTGGACCTAACCCTCTCCACATCTTATTTATTATAGGACAAAGTCTAAAAATCACAGTTTTTTTTAGATCATGTTACACATAATTACAAAATTATTAAAACTGTATTTGATTTAGACAATAATTGTAATAATCATCCCAAACCCAAATGTAAATCATAACCAGCAATATCCATTAGTTTGGGTAATATGACAATTTTTAGCTTAATAGTGTATTAAATGGTGACCTGAAACAACATTACTTGAATTTTATATCACCAAAAATCCTTTAAAATAGGACTTAGTTTACTGTATAAAAATAAAAAAAATGCTGCATTTCATTGGCTCTGTATTTGTACTTTACATAATTGAAAAAATATATTTTTCTGTTTTCATTGTTTACATCTACTTTGAATTCTGATATTTTGAATTCTGCACTGCATTGTATTGTATTTTAAGGTTGACAGAAATGTGTAATAAAATTACACAATGTCCTGGCAAAAAAATTAACAGTACATTTTCCTGTTTTATTTTTTCCCCTTTGTTTTTCTCTCTAATCTCATGTCATCCAGGTAGACGCTGCACAATGGTGATGGATGAGTGGTAGATTATTTCAATTTGAAAAAAAACAAACAGTTATTAATTGTAAACATACAGATATATAACATACTTTGAATTATTCATGGTGAAGACCATGAATACCCAGCCATTAATTCATTTTAGCAATGAAAACAACTTTTTTTACAAGTGGACACTGCAATGTCAATAACGTGAAATTGAAAAAAAGTGAAGTGTGGACATCACATGAGCTTGAGCGAACATTTCTGTTTTGCTCAACAGTATAGCAGCTCAGTGACCCTTTAAACGGTGTTGCAGATTGCCGTAAGATCATCACACTTCACTCTTCTGTGAGCCCACGGGGAAAATGCAATCATCTGCTGGACGGAGGGGGCCAGCCGACTTCAACTGACCACAGATGAGAAGATGTTTACTACACATTTCTGCACCAAATGTAACAGCTTGGCCTGAGCATCATTATATACCCTGTATTGATTTCCAATAGCCGGCACATGTGACTGTTGCCTCTGGGGCCTTTGGTCACCAAGAGAATTGGGAGCTTGCAGTCCTTTGTCACTGAATCAGATTATTGATGAGAGAAGTGGACCTTCTGGCTATAGTGTTTCATATAACCTTTACCTAACCCTCCTCCTCCAGTTCGGCCGTCTGTGGAAAACTGCCAATCCTAGCGGGTGTCCACAATTTCTGTGAACCTTGCAGAAACTCGACAGATCTAATGCTATTGTTAAGAGGTCACAGTGTGAATTTACATGACTCTGTGGTTACCGTAAGGTGTGCTGCAGGGCTCGGTCCTCCATGGTTACCTGATATGGCATTTCCTTAACTATTCAAATGGTGCTGTGCATCTCATTTAGCTTGAACTCAGGTGATCTGTTCGATAATGTGAACTTGCTGACCCCGCCATAATCACTACAATCTGTTTGGCTCTGTTGATTAAAGCCTTTTACAACATTCTCAGAAGGCCTGTATGGACCCTGAGGACTGGGAAAGGTAACAACGACACAAACAAAACCATAAACAGCAACAGAGCCTTTTGTGTTTCAGTCCCTTTTGTCAATATTCATTTCATATTAATAGAGAATGCTTTTGATTCTCAATTAATAGTTAATATAGTTGACTGTGACCTTGAATCCGGCTTCCTTCTGTAATGTAACTTTTATTATTTCCCCGCTTTCTCCATTCACCCATGCTTTCAGTGTTTTCGATTTAATTTGGTCAATATGAGTCTTGTTATTTATGCATCAGCTTTGTGAAAGACTCTTTGTAAAACTAATTCTGAAATGAATGAAATTAGGTCATTAATGTGTACTGTATATTTGTAATAAGGCAAAAAGAACACACTAAAACACGGGTTCAAAACCTTAGTCAGTTTAGTGCAGTATGTAATTGTTGGCAGGAATAAAAATGAGCCTGTGAGGGAGGAAATACTGTTACAGTTGGTCAGACAAAAAGAGGAGTGTGGTTTACTGAACAAACAAAACACAGATAAGAATACAATCACAAAAAAAACATAACTGCCCCAAACTCAAAGACAATGCAGAACCAATTCTAATTTGACTGAGGACATATATACTGTTCCAAATTATTATGCAAATTATATATTTCTCTGAATTTCCTAATTAGTTGATGTAAATGACAGTCATTACTTTTCAACCGTAGTCATCAACCGCTTATTGAACAAACTTCCCAATGACAACATTCATTCATTCATTTTCTTTTCGGCTTAGTCCCTTTATTAATCTGGGGTTGCCAGCTCAGCGGATGCCCTTCCAGCTGCAACCTATCACTGGGAAACACCCATACACTCTCAGTCACACACATACACTATGAACAATTTAGCTTACCCAATTTACCTATAGCGTATGTCTTTGGACTGTGGGGGAAACCGAAGCACACGGAGGAAACCCACGCAAACATGCAAACTCATTCAAACAGAAATGTCAACTGACCCAGCCGTGGCTCGAACCAGGGACCTTCTTGCTGTGAGGCAACAGCGTTACCCACTGCACCACCACGCCAACCCCCAATGACAACAGTATTTGTAAAAAAAAATTAATTGTTCCAAATTATTAAGCACAACAGAGTTATAGGTTGTAAAGAATTGCTATTTCAATCAAAAGCATGCTTACAGGGCAAATTACACAGTACATAGGACTTCTTTAAAATCACTTTTACGGTTATTGCATTCATTGAACTTGTGAGTTTTAGGTAAGTTTCTGCTTGACTTTCTTTGCAGAATGTCAGAATAGCCTCCATAGTCCAAAGGTTCTCAACAGGGTTAAGTTCAGGGGAGGATGGTGGCCACACCATGAGTCTCTCTCCTTTTATGCCCATAGCAGTCAATGCCACAGAGGTATTCTTTGCAGCATGAAAATGATTTTGCTATGCAAGGCACGATTAATTTTGTACCATTAGAAAGTGGTCAGTCTGAAAATATACATACTTTGCCGATGTTTAGACTGCAGCTCTGCCCTTTACATTTGGACAGATGAGTTGACCCATGTTTTTTTCTCCATTTCTCCATTTCCTTGACACTGTTGCCTTTGGTTTGCATGGTTGAGACTGGTAGAGCTGCTCTTCAGTGGATTTTCCTTCAACAGTGACATTTGTACTACATTGAACTAAATCAGATGGTGCGGTGGTGCAGTGGGTAGCGCTGTCACTCCACAGCAAGTAGGTCACTGGTTCGAGCCTCGACTGGGTCTGTTGGCATTTCTGTGTGGAGTTTGCATGTTCTCCTCCGTGTTCATGTGGGTTTCCTCCGGGTGCTCCTGTTTCCCCCACAGTCCAAAGACATGTGGTAAAGGTGAATTGGGTAAGCTAAAAAATTGCCCTTAGTGTATGTGTGTGAATGAAAGTGTATGGGTGTTTCCCATTGATAGGTTGCAGCTGGAAGGGCATCTGCTGTGTAAAACATATGCTGGATAAGTTGACGGTTCATTCCACTGTTGCAACCACTGATTAATAAAGGGACTAAGCCGAAATTAAAATAAATGAATGAAGTGAATCAGTTTATTTAAATAACTATACCAGCATTCTACCACAATTCTCCTGCCTGGCTGAAATGCTGGAATGTTCTATAATCTGAAATCTTGTTATGGTTTTTATTCACTTATTCTCTTATCTGTCTTAAGCTGTTTTGACAAAATCTACATTGTAAAAAGCACTATAAAAAATAAAGATGACTTCACTTTACAGATTACATTATTTACAGATTTTTATTTCAAATTTAAAATTATTTCAGTAAGCTGATAAAAAACATTACAGTTTTCTTCTAATATTTAAATTAACTTTAGCTTCATTAAAATTTTTGAAAAATCTAGAAAATTTGTAGTTATTAATAAAAAATAGTTTTTAGTTAACTTTTCACATGTTTAACCATTCATAAACTTGACAAGCACTTTGTCCCAGACTAAGCAATTTGTGATTACTTTTCACTTGTGAATTAAATTATACCAACTCTGGAAATTACTTATAGATGTTAATTAAAGATCTCATTAGAATGTTCAATAAAGGCTTAATAGTTCCCTTTAAAGATTAAGTTAGATCCTGTGCCGTCATTCTTCTGCAGCCTGTATTGAATAGGTCCTCTCGACGCTGGTTAAATTAATCAATTCTTTATTCCAATTAGATGCTCCAGTGTCTTTGTTCTCTCACTCTTTGTCGTCTTTGGGGCTGTGGTTGTAGCATTATGCTGCTTTATTGTTCTTTGACCTCCAAGAAAATATCTCAACAACAGAGTTCTATATCCAGCACCATGCTGATTCTGAAAGACAAAAACACACAGATGTCTATGGTCAACTTCGTCTGACATGGACTGTCTCTGATCTGCTTGTTAAGTTGAAATGCATGAAATACTGTTTTAAGGATCAAGCCTTTATGCTCAACAGTTCCCAATTTGAAATGTGAAAGCTCTCAATAACCTCTCAATAACTAACCCTCATGTTCAATTCAATTCATTTCAATTAAATTCAATTGTTGTACCCAATTCCCTAGACCTTTGTTTCAATTTTGGAACACATTTAAACTATTTTGAAGGAAATCTGAGAGCTCTCTCATACTCCATAGAAAGTAACATGTCCAAGACGATCAAACTTCAGAGCCAAAAACATTGTCAAAACATTCTGTGACTTTAGTGGTTTAGCTGTAATCATGTAAAGCTATAGCCAAAACATAGCAAATATGATTCTGTTTGCCTACTGTATTGCATCAATGTGTGTTTATGGACAGTACAACTTATTGCCATTAAAATCAGCAACACAACGCGCAAGCATCATAGTAAATGCATATCTTATAATAAGACATTGAAAACATTGGTGAACAGTTATTTTTTACAGTTTTTGGCACACATAATTTGTGTTCATTACAGTCTCTGGACTTGCTGCATCCCAGACATCAATATTTTGATAATTTCTAAAATAGAATAAACATTTACTTGGATATATTTACATTAAATATATATGACACATACCTGTATAATAACTTCTCAAATCCATTAATGTTCCCTCCATGTATCAACACAGTTTGACTTTGTTATGCATTCATTCTGTTATGGGTGTCTTATTTTTAACTTTTAGGAATGCTTCAAGTTGATTAGCCAATGTGTGATGCTATTCAGTACTGTATGTGCAAACAGAAGACATCAAATCTTACTCGTTTCTTTGCAGTCAAACTGTTGACCACTGTCCCTTGTGTATTCTTTCAAAAATATAGCGAAAATTCCTTCGCAATGGAACTAGAGCAATTAAGGTGATACTTTACTTAAGGTGCATACTGCACTTCAATCTTGTGACTAAATAGAAACATTCTGTATGCCTTATTTGACCTGTGTGTACTATGACACATATATGTATGTTTTCTATCTTTAGATAGAAAAATATCTGATACATTATAAATCAAAGGAATGGTTCACACAAAACTGAAAATTCTGTCATTTACTCACCCTTTGCTTGTTCCAAACCTGTTTGTCTTTTGAAATAATCTGAAGAAACTATAAACCTGTAACCATTGCTTGTTTTTTCTACTAGTTTTATGTTTATTTTAAAAATTCCTTCTTTTCTGAAACTAAATAAGGTTTGGATAATTGAGGGTGAGAAAATAGTTATGTTTTTAATGTTTATTAGTTTTACAATGTTTTTGATTTTGAGTGAATTGTCCCTTTAATTGTGTTAATTTGAGAATTGTTATTATGCACGGTGGCTGAGAGAGCTCAAATTTGCTGTAAGTTCTCATTCTGAAAACGTAGCCCTATAAACATTTCTGGAGATCATAATTTATGTAGCCAGATGTATGGCTACATTTCATTTTTAAAACAAACAAACATCACAGGGCGGTACTATGCCCTTCCTTTTCTTGCTTACAGCTGACCGCTTATCTCTGTATGGACGGCTTTCCCGCTGTTACCAGTTTATCCAGTTAGCTCACCATGTATGTCGGTGGACTTGAGATGCAGAGAGGAGTTGACTGCGACAACGGCATTTGAGTCCTGTGAAGAACAGTTCCAGAAAGTGGGTAAGACAAAAACAGAATCCAAAAAAACAAAAATAAACACGTAAATAACAGGGTGAGACTGTGGTAAAATCTGAAAATGTGGTAAAAATCAGGTGAGGGCTTTTTTTCTGGATTGCTTTTTAAAACTGTTGGCTGAGTTTAGGGAAGTGGGTGGGCGGGTCAATCGTTGCTTTTAAAAATACCATTGGTTGAGTTTAGGGTCAGTCGATCGGTCAGTCAGTCAGCTGTTTAGTCAGTCAAACAGTCAATCGACAGCTGCCTTTGGTGGATTTATGCGAGAACAACAGGCACAAATGCCACTCGCAAGAGAAATTTGAGATCAGAAAAAGCATACACAGCGGCCTCTGCTGGATTTGCGAAAACAAAAACTGCAAAAAAAAAAAAACGTAGCTCCTGGGATATATTTAGCAGACTTCTGAAATGTATATAAAGGTTCCTTTTAGAATGAGCATGGGTTAAAAAACACATGCAAATTGAAAAATATACTAACAATTGGACAAAACATCTTCATCAATTTGAAAACACACACACTTACAAATTCTCACAACACATGCAAATACAGAAACGGTGCCGACCACAATGAAAATTTGTCGGGAGACCAAAATGACAAAACCGACTCCCTTCTGTTTAAAGTCAATGGTTTTTATGATCTGCACTATTTGTAGATCATTTCTGTATTTGAATGGGTTGTCAAACTGATGAACATTTTTTTCTTCATTTGTTAGTGTTTTTTATATTCTGTTGTACAATTTGTTGTGGTGTGTTTAGACCCAGAAACATGCGGATGAAAGTACATTTTAAGTATTTAAATATTTAAAATTAATCCTTTCTTTATTAGTGGAAAAATATTTTAATTTAATTACATAATTATTTTAATAGCTATACTTTGTAAATATAACACCGATTACATTGATTACAATAATGATTTTCAGCATGTTGCTCATTTGTTGTTTATTATGGCATCTGTCCAACTGTTTGGACCCTGAAGAAAACATCACTTGACATATAAAAAAAAGGAAGTGCCATCACCAGGTGAATACACAGATATTACACTCACAGTCTTGCTGAGCCGAGTGGCCTTTGGGAGTGACGGCTTGTGATTTCAAACGTGTCTGTGGAAATGTCAGGGCACTTCACATTTCCGCCCTGCTTCCTTCAGCAGGCCACCAGCTCATCTTGCAGACAGGACAGTAGTGTTGAGATCTGGTCCGCTGGTCTGCCATCCACTGCTCCGCTATAATGGGCTGAGTTCACTCTCTCCTGACCCTGCTTGATGGATGAGTTTTAACATACAGTACAAGACAGCAGATCTTTTTCTCCAGGTACAAGAAAAATACTTCGGGGTAATTGAGATTGAGATTATCAGCAGACAAGCGAAGAGGACGCAGTGTGTGTATGGTTCACTGGGAGGAGTGTGATGTTACTAATGGAAGTGATTTGCGAGCTGTAATTGCTATATTCTAATGCATTTCCAGAAATCAATTGAATGTTCAAGGGTTGAGAATTTCAGCAGGGTAGTTTTGTCTAAAAGCTGTAGGTCAAACGTTATTATAAGAATTATTTTCTTTTAAGTAATTGGAATTTTTTGGTGACGCAGTGGTGCAGTAGGTAGTGCTGTCGCCTCACAGCAAGAAGGTTGCTTGCTCGAGCCTTGGCTGGGTCAGTTGGTGTTTCTGTGTGGAGTTTGCGTGTTCTCCCTGGTTCACGTGGGTTTCCTCCGGGTGCTCTGGTTTCCCCCACAGTCCAAAGACATGCAGTACAGGTGAATTGGGTAGGCTAAAATGTCCGTAGTGTATGAGTGTGAATGAGTGTGTATGGATGTTTCCCAAAGATGGGTTGCAGCTGAAAGGGCATCCGCTGCATAAAACATGTGCTGGATTAGTTGGCGGTTCATTCCGTTGTGGCGACCCTGGATTAATAAAGGGACTAAGCCGAAAAGAAAATGATTGAATAATTGAATTGGATTTTTTAAAGGAAATTTGTGCTTTTCAAGCAATTGAATAAAGGCTCAATTGAAAGTTTAAGTAAATAGTTAATATCAATGTTCAGGCCCACCTCTCACTGACAAAGGTCCAGAATTTGTGCCATACATAAGCTCATTTGTTCTATTTTGACTGTTATGCCATCATGAATAGTGAAAATAAGCCATCAAAAATGGCTTTAAGACCAAGTGGAATCCTCTGTTGGCTGTCGCTTCGGTGTGACTTTAGCTAATAAGTTTTGGCCATTTCTAACAAATATTTAAATTTTATAATCTGATGTAAGAGAAATCTTCTTTCGCTACTGTTTTTAAATAGAGAAAACAAATAACATTATTGTAAATGTTGAACCTTATTCTTGAAACAAAAATGACCAATAAAAACAACACAAGCTCATTTTGAAAACGTAGTCCCATGGACGTTTCTGGAGACCGCAAATTATGTAGCCGGAGGTACGTATGGCTTCATTTTGTTTATTTAAACGAACGCTATGGGGCTTTTCGCACTCACCAGCTGACCGCTCACCTCCATGTGGAGGGTTTTCCCTGCGCAATCAGTTTGTCCCGTTAGCTCATCATGTTACGTCGGCGACTTGAGAAGCAGAGAGGAGTTGACCATGATGTTGACGCCGGGGTTCGAGTCTGGGGAAGAGCGGTTCCAGAAATCAGGCAAGACAAAAACAGAATCCAAAAAATAAAATGTAAATAACAGGGTGAGAATGCAGTAAAATCTGAAAACGTGGCAAAAAATCAGACGAGGGCTTCTCTTTTTCTGGACAGCTTTTGTAAATCGTTGGATGGGTTCAGGGAAGTAAGTGGATGGGCGGGTCAATCGATAAAATTGGTTGGGTTTAGTGAAGGAGGAGGGAGGGTCAGTTGATCGATCGGCCAGCCAGTCAGTCATTCATTCGGTCAGTCAGACAGACAGCCAGTCGACAGCAGCCTCTAGTGGGTTTACGCGAGAAAAGCAGGCGCGAACGGCTCTCGCGAGAGAAATTTGAGATATGAAAAAGCGCACACATCAGCCTCTCGCGAAAACAAAAACTGCATAAACACGTACCTCCCGGGAAGTTTTTCTCTGTCTTCAGAAACATCTACAGGACTACGTTTTCAGAATGAGCCTGGGTTGCATAAAAAGGTGTGAAGCACCAAAAGCGGACCATATTACCACACACATCAATCGTCTATTATACTTAAACTTATTTCTTCTTTTACTTTTCTCTTCTTTTTACATGAGACATATGGGCTTTACATGAGACATATTTTATCCTTTTGGCATCTTTGACATATTACATGCTTGATTCCATTTGTACATTTACGTTTTATAACATAGACCCAAAAATACATATTGCAAACAGTCATTAATTAAAATTTCATCATACCTTTCTCATTTTATTCTTTTTGAATTACCTCTATTCATCATTATATTCCTTTAATAATATATATTTATACAATTTATTTAATTGGATAAATCCTGACATTGTTTGAGAATCTGTTCTAGACTCTTCCATAATTTCACACCACATACAGACGTACACAAATTGTCCTTGTTTTCAACCTTGTTTTAAAATTTTGTTCTTCTCTCAGATTATATCCCCCTTGTCTTTCTTCAAAACCCTGTTATATGCATTTTGGTATTGTATTCCTAGCTTTAAACATAAATTGGGCTGTTTTTAATTTAACCAAATCATTGAACTTAAGTATCTTGTATGCTCCAAATACCCCACATTTTCTAACAGTCTAATTACTTTTTTCTGCATTGTACATAAGGATCAGTAAGTTAATCTAAGTAAGTTAGATTTATATGTATTCCCCCATATTTCAAAACAATAACTCATATATGGCCACATAAGTGTGTTATATAACATATACATTAATTTATTGTCCAGGATAAATCTTGCTTTAAACACTATTGCTACAGTTTTTACTAATTTTGATATCACATTATTTATTTGCAGTTTTCAACTAATTTTATGATCCAATACAACACCAAGAAACTTAATTGCATATACTCTTTCTATTACTGCATTATCAATTTTTTTATCTATATTATGAATAATTTTTTATTTCCCAAATAACATAACCTTTGTTTTACTTAAATTTCATTTTATATGACAATTTGTTTACCTCAAACCACAATTTCAATTTATAAATTTCTGTTTTAATCAATTCCATAAGTTTTGGTATATTGACAACAAGAACAAAAGATACTTGTATCATCCGCAAAAAAAATTTACTTAAACAACTCTGATATCTTACACATATCATTAATGTAAATTAAAATATATTCTCTGGTAAACATACATAGGACTACAAATCTGCTGATATATGTACTACAAGCTCCAGTACTGCAACACATACCGGCTCCAAGTCTCCATTGATTACACTCCCACAGCTGATGCTGCTCATGGACTGATTACACACACATATATATGGCTCACTTTGACACTCTCATTGCTAAGTCTTGTTGAACTACTATATGTGAATGTTGACATGTTTCCCTTGCCTAGTCTTGCAATGTACTGATCTTTGCTTAGCTTGTTTAATCATGTTGCCTGTCTGTGTTTGACCATTAACCTGCTTATTGACTATGATTCTGGATTGCCTGTATACATCTGTCTGATCCTCATTCCCTTTGTCGTTGTCCACTTCACTTTCATCATGTAAGAATTAAGTTCATGCAGCTTTTTACGCAATGTGAATAAATGTTTAATCATAAGACATTCTATTTTTGTTTTTGTCTCAAAAAATATTTTATAGAAATATTAGTGATTGAATACAAAAGTGTCTTCTTTAATGTTTTAAACTCTGTTTAAAACATTAAACTCTGTATGTTTTACTCTTTGTAAAAAATAATCAAAATATGCATGAAATAATGTTCATCTTGTTTCAGCATAACAGAAATATTCATGTCAAAATGAAACAATTATCTAAGCACTACCTCATAACTCACCTGTACTTTTTAAAAATAGTAATTGATTGGGCGAAATTGTTTTATATTTTAAATCATTTTAATTGTTGTCCTTGTCAACAGACCCAGCCAGGGCTCAAACCAGTGACCTTGTTTCTGTGAGGAGACAGTGCTGACCACTGAACAACCACGCATGCCACCAAACAATAATTTACAAAAATTTTTACAATAAAACTTTAAGCTTGTACAAGGTTTGAGACACAAAAAAAGTATGTGGATGAATCTCTTTTATTCTCGAAAATATGAAAACCATTTATCCATGAAGACCCACACACTGTCAAATCATGACACACAATCATTTTCATGACTGATGTCTATTAAAAACACAATTTAAATCCAGACGGATTGTTTTTTTATGACATATATATATATATATATACATATATATGGTACAGATAGTCCAGATTGTGTTAGATCTATGTGTCTGTTTAGCCTCTGCACAAATGACAAAATGATGAATTGAACAATGTGTTCCACAAAGACTTTTCTGCACATTTTTTAAAGTTAGGTGAGGCGTGTCTTGTCTCATAATTTACAACATGTAAACACGTCTTTATCTCCATGGGTGCGTGACACCGAAGCAGTTTCCATGGAGAGATTCGGCTAAAAAAAACTGTTGTACAAATAAATCTCATTAACCTCTTCACCTCTGCCTACATCTCTGGAGGATAGTTCTTCACAAACAGGAGCCTGGTTTCTTCATTCTGCCACACACATTCATTTCAAGCGCATTGTAACCTGACAAGGTGTCAGAGAGGGCAAGTGTGGAGGGGCAGACGGTTTCACCACATACACGTGAACTGTGCACAGCGGCATATGATGCCTAATGGACGTGGGCTCACATTAATGACTCCCCATCTGTCCTTGTTTAAAAAAAGATGCATTTGTACCAAACTTGTTGGCATTTAATGAAGAAGGTTATTTCAAGACTTTGAATTATTGCAGGGGGAAATGTTTGTAGTTTTCTTAGAGCATAAAACTTCATTGTTTCTATGTAATAGGGCTTGTGTGTTTGAGGTGAAATGAATGTAAAACTGGGCTGCTTCTGTAAAATAACAAAATAATTGGCACTATAAAATGTTATTTTTTAAGTATAATATAATATAATTTAATTCATTCATTTTCCTTCAGCTAAGTCTCTGATTTATCAGAGGTTGCCACAGTGAAATGAACCGCCAACTATTCTAACATATGTTTTACGCAGCAGATACCCTTCCATCCGCAATATAATATAATATAATATAATATAATATAATATAATATAATATAATATAATATAATATAAT
>CAIGQZ010001336.1:31228576-31240996 GCA_903798205.1 Danio tinwini
TATATATATATATATATAGGTTATATATGCACTATACTGTGCATAGTTTTAGATACATGATAATTTTTCTTATTGCATTTTAAGAACATCTTTGTTGAATAAATAGTTTATATATACAGCTATATTTTGCTTGTTTTTACACGTCATTTTAAAATTTTTGCAAGGAAATAATTAGTTTGGTGTGGCCAGAATACAATTTGGTAAAGCCTTAGTGTTGAGCCCTGAAAAGTTATGTGAAATGCAATGCGACACTATCAAATTTATTTGCTCATGCTCATTGAGCAAGGTCATACAAGGTCATTTCTCTTGTCTTATTTTTATGTTTTTAAATGTGCTCTATAAATAAATGAACTTGAACTTAAACATACACAACACACAAAAAAAGTTAAATGAACAAGGAAGCATGTGGACAACACAACATGTTATCATCACATGGTGATCAAAAAAGTTAATTTCAAGCCCTATATATATATATATATACTGTAGTTTAAAATGTGACAGGAACATTCGCTTTAAACAACAGACGCCAATTGTTTCTCATGGAGACATCAATATATTGAGGCTCAATATCTCAAAATCATTCAGAACGCAGATAGAACCTTATAATTCCAAGGTGACGAACTGCTGCCTGAATAGGGCTAAAGACAACAACTGACTAGCATTAAGTACAAATTGATGTGATATATGCTGAGAACAAACAAAGGAACTAAATAAGACACAGGTGACAACAATAAGTAACCATGGAAAAGAGCAAGCGCATAATTAGAAACAAAGGACTGAACACAAAAAGAACAAACTACAAAGGTAACAGAATGTCAAAATAAGATCAAACAGAAATGAACTGTGACAATTGTGATCTAATTTGAATGTGATATTTAATGCAATATTTTTTATGCAATAAAAACATTTAAACACACAATAATTCCAACTTCAGTAAACATTAAATGTGTGTCAAGACATGGCTATCAAAAAAAAATGCTGTTTAAAAAAATCCTGGAAGTTTTTTGTCCCTGTTTGCTTTTAACCAAACACAAATAAATTCTCAATTAGACCAATTAAAAAAATAACTTTTAATAACTACAGCCTTTTTTTACTGTATAGAAGCTGAGCATATCTGAGAAAGAACTCTAATTTTAGATGTTGACACATGTCCTGCAGTGCAAAATGTGTACGTTCATTTTAGGGCTTATAATGTTCAAGAGAGAAAATTTTCTTAAGTTTTAACAGCTAATCAATATGATCTCTCGGTTTTGCCTGTGGGTTGCAGCAGGAGCGGGGCTGCATTAGAGGAGGCTACAGGGCTTTAACTCATGTGGGACCCTGCCTGTACAACTGCTTTTCAAGCTAAAGAGTACACACACTCATAAAAAGCTAAATAAGAGCAATGGTGCTTCCACTAAATTTCAGCAGTGCCACAGGTAATCACAGACACATACTCAGCATAAATGTGCTATTGCTTTCATACAGGTAATTAATTACTATCACTCAGTTGTTGAATGAATAGTTACATATATCAAGGACACCATAAAATAAAGTGTAACCAAAAAAAAATCATAGTAATTTATAAGTACTATAAGGTCTTTGAATCATAATATGTCAATCATGTATTATATTGTATATATTATAGTATTTACAATACCTTGTTATAATGAATGCTACACCATATTAACTACAGTGAATTGAAAAACATTAATAAATATTGTGGTAGTTTTTACTACTGTAAAGTGTGGTGTTTTGTATAATTCATTAATTCATTTTCTTTTCGGCTTAGTCCCTTTATTGGGGTCGCCCCAGCGGAATAAATCGCCAACTTATCCAGCATATGTTTTTTACGCAGCGAATGCCCTTGCAGCTGCAACCCATCACTGGGAAACATCTATACACACTCATTCACTACGGATAATTCACCTATAGCGCATGTTTTTGGACCTGTGGGGGAAACCGAAGCACCTGGAGGATACCCACACAAACACGGGGAGAACATGCAAACTCCACACAGAAATGCCAACTGACCCAGCCGAGGCTCGAACCAGCGACCTTCTTGCTGTATGGCAAACGTGCTACCCACTGCGCCACCGGGCAACCTGTTTTGTATGATATACACTGTGATTAAAAACTACAGTATATAACCAACCCTAACCAAAATGGTTATTTTACTATAGTTGTTAATATATTATGCCAGAATTGTCACAACAGATTAATTCAAGAACTTTAGTGTGGTTAAAAACACTATAGTATTTATTATAATTTACTACAGTATTTGGGGTTTTTTCACTCTGTTTACAAAGACAGTTTTTTTTTCCAAACAGAGTTTTTCTGATTGCTAAATCCAAATATAATGTTTACATGAACATATATTGAAAAATGCCCAATGGTATACATAGTAGAAAAAAAAATACTATGAAAGTTAATGGGTCACAACAGCCATAAGTGTGCACAATATATAATTTCAGCATCAATATTGCAATATGTGCATCTGCAATAGTCACATTGCAAGATATGCAATATTTTATCTGGATTATAGTTGACCAGGAGCTAAAGAATTAATTACTGTATTTGTATGGAGTTTATATGATTTATGCAAAATATAAAAAAGGTTTTCTTACTTTGTCTTAAATATTTTTGTGTTTAGAATATTTTTCTAGTCCAAATATTTACATTTGAAAGCAAAAACAAGATTATTTTACTTACTCCACTGGCAGATAATATAGCTTGTTTTAGGGAAAACTCTTAATTTTGCCTTATTTCATCTGAAGTTGAAAACAAAACAATTAATCTAAGATTTTTTTTAGATATTTGGACTAGAAATGGGGCAAAGTAAGAAAAATAATCACAATGTCTTGTGATTATTTAATTTTTGTACCTGAACTGTACTGTTAGACTCCCTAGGAAACTGTCAAATAGTGCTATTAAAACTATCTTGTGACACTGTATTCATATCACAATATTTACAGTATCGCAGAAAAATAAAATATCGCAATATCAGATTTTTCCAATTTTGTGCAGCACTAGCAGCCAGCATTCTTCAAAATATCTTATTTTATGTTCAAAAGAAGAAAGAAACTCGAATTGCTTTTGAACAAGGGTAAATGATCACAGAATAAAATTTTTATTTCTCTTTAACTTAATTGTTCTAATTATGCACATAGTTTGTTTACTTAATTTTAAGGCAAACAATTTACTCACTTTTTAAAGTAAAGTCAACTAACTGCATGTTTCCTTTTTCTGTAAAGCAAGAAGATAAGGACAAGTGAAACAGGGTGTGACAGAAACTTTCCTCTTAGCACCTAGGGTACATTTCAAGCAAATGCTGCATGTCTATATATTGCTTATGCCAGAATTCGCTACTGCAGCCAACGCATTATAAATTGTTGCAATCAATTTTACTATGCCGTCACTTTTTTTCTGCGCCACTGGGTCCCTCCCTCGAGCAGGGGCTGAAGCAGTGAAGAAGAAATTCTTACAAATGCATCAAGACAGAGAATAAAAGTGGTAGTGGAAAGAGAACAAAACCTACAGTGAGGGCTGGTTTCCTCCAGATCCACACAGCCGCAGGCATGGGAGAAACCCAGACTCACAACACCTGCAACTAGCAGCACAAGCACCACGGGGTCTGCAGAGATGCAGAGAGACATCTGGGAACTAATGAAGCCACAGATGAGCTAAATGTTAATTAAAGTTTCTGTAATAAAAATCCATATGGTGGCCTACTGATTAGCACACTCAAGATACACTCGACGTGTTTCATTATACCAGTACAAGGATGTTACCGTGCTTTCTCTTTGCAAAAGCACAGGAGCCATTGGGGGAAAGTCTGATTCGAGGCTTTACTGCTTTATGCCGTGGAGGGGGGCTTTTATATATGCTCATAAAACTTTTTTTATGTTCATATTTCTTCATAAAACATCAATGTACTTTAGGATGATAGCATTTATTCTTGCTTGGAACAGCAAGAATAAACTTGCTCTGCGTAGAAATTATGATTGAATTTTGGATTAATTCAATCATTTTCCAAACTTCTAATGAAAGTGTTTTTCACCACTGAAGCATTTTATAGACAAAAAAACTTTCCTAATTGCTGTACTTAATTAAAAAGGCTTTTTAATAATTGCCGATATTGTGTTTGTATTCATAATGTAAGGCATATGTAGGCAGTGTTAGGCCTATATAATACATATGTCCCAGATTATGAAGGGACCTGTCTTTTTTTTTTGGCACAAAAAGCTAATAACGACATGGCTCTTTTGGGTGTCATATCTACATAATGTTTTTTCTTGTGTGTTTAGAAAACATTTTAGGGATTTCAGAAAAAAGTCTTATGTGTTGTTCTAATGTGTTAGATAGCCATTGGAATAAATCACATAAATCACTGCGTCACGGTGGCGCAGTGGGTAGCACAATCGCCTCACAGCAAGAAAGTTGCTGGTTCGAGCCCCGACTGGGGCATTTCTGTATGGAGTGTTCTCCCCGTGTTCACTTAGGTTTCCTCCACAAGTCCAAAGACATGTGCTATAGGTGCGTTAGGAAGGTTAAATTGTCTGTAGTGTATGAGTGTGAATGAGAGTGTATGGGTGTTTCCCATTGATAGGTTGCAGCTGGAGGGCATCCGCTGTGTGAAACATATGCTGGATAAGTTGGCGGTTCATTCCGCTATGGCGACCCCAGATTAATAAAGGGACTAAGCCGTAAAAAAAATGAATGAATGAATGACATATTTTTGTTTTTAATTGGTCAACTCTCATTGTTTTCTATATAAGGCTTTTGAGCTTTTATAGAATAGGAGTTGGTTAACACATTCAAGAGCGTGGTCAGTTGCATAGCATTTTGATTGAATGTAGTGGGCCGCTCTGGCCTGAAATGCCAGGGCCAATTTTTTGTCCCAGTCCAGCCCTGGGTGGTACCTTTTCAAAAGGTATACATTGATAACTAAAGGGTCCTTATTAGTACCTAAAAAGTACAAAAGTAAACCTCTTGAAATTTTACTAATATGTACCTTTAAGGTACCAGTAAATACAAATATGTACCTTTTGAAAAGGTACTACCCTAGCGACAGGTCTTGTACCATTATTTCTGAGAGTGTAGTTTACCCAAATTTACCCTATATCAAATCTTGACTGCGATGGGGTATATGCACATACATGACCACATGATAATTTCAGCCAGCCAGTGTCAGCGCTTCCGATGAACTGTCTTTCCATAATAATATTGCCTATCAGGCATTGAATTGATCTTCACTGCCTGATAGATAAACAGTATAAAGAGGGTCTCAGACTGGACAAGATGCACTGCATTAAATGCCATTTCCCCTGCCATGTCTAAACAATATGACAGTTCATTTTACTCTACTATTTTCAATGTAGTTTCTGTGCTCGTCTTCTGATCCTGATGGCGTTAGAGGTTACACTGTCTTTTATCTTGTTTTATGCATGAACAACTAAATAAATGCTTAAGTCTATTTAACTGAATGTATTGTCATTACATTACAACATCGATGCTGTAAAAGAAAACTTATGAAATAAAAAAAGTCACATTAAGCTTTCACCGGAAGTTTATCATTGGCTGGACAACAATAGCTGTGCATATAGCCCATTCATTCATTCATTTTCTTTTCGGCTTAGTCCCTTTATTAATCAGCGGTCGCCACAGCAGAATGAACCACCAACTTATCCAGCATATGTTTCACGCAGCAGATGCCTATCCAGCTGCAACCCATCACTAGGAAATACTCATACATTTTCATACACTACGGACAATTTAGCCTACCCAATTCACATAAAGAGCAAGTCTTTGGACTTGTGGGGGAAACCAGAGCACCCAAAGGAAACAAACATGGGGAGAACATGCAAACTTCACACAGAAATGCCAACTGACCCAGCCGTGGCTCGGACCAGGGACCTTTTTGCTGTGAGGCAACAGTGCTACCCACTGCGCCCCTGCACAGCCCATTTTTAGCACAGCCCATTTCAAGCACTGTGCTCCTGTACAATATTTCTGATAAATCCTTGTCTGTCCATTTTCTTATGATCTTAGCATCATTTTTATTATTTTTAACTTCATAATTTGTACTTTTCAGCAATCATGCGATGTGTTTTATACAAATTGTTAAGAATGTCAGATTCACAAATCACATTTTTGATTAAATCAGCATTGTTCCCAATTTGATTCATTCAGACAGTTCAATCACGAGAAAGTGCCTGAAATGGTGAATATTCACTTAACCAAAAAACTTCAAAATGTCTTCAGTTTTAGTATATGTAAATGTTGAACTCTAATAAATACTTGTAAATGTATTCAATTCAATTAAATTCATCTTTATTTGTATAGCGCTTATACAATGTAGATTGTGTCAAAGCAGCTTCACATGGAAGTTTATAGTGAATTGAAACAGTGTCAGTTCAGTTTTCAGTGTTTAAGTTCAGTTCAGTTTAGCTCAGTTCAGTGTGGTTTAATAATCACTACTGAGAGTCCAAACACTGAGGAGCAATTCCATCGATGCGCAGCTCTACAGATCCCGAACCATGCAAGCCAGTGGCGACAGTGGCGAGGAAAAAACTTCACCAATTAGCGAAAGTGAAGAATTTAAAAAACCTAGAGAGAAACCAGGCTCAGTTGGGCACGACCATTTCTCCTATGGCCAAACGTCTTGTGCAGAGCTGTAGTCTAGGCACAGTAGCTGGACCTCAGCGAAGACACGTCTGTCCTTGGAGCATCACAGGAATCAGTCTCATGCTCTCCATCATGACCACCACAGCAGCAGCTCAGGATACGGCCTGGTCCGGAAACCTTGGGATCGTCTCGTCGCTGGTCTTGGATCGCATCAGTGGCACTGCATAGTCTGAGGGTCTCGAGATGAGTACCCCCAGGTGGAAATACAGAATAAGGAGAATAATTAGCGTAGCTGCTGTTCATAGTGTATATAAACAAAAAGCAAAATCGTGTGTGGGGCACATCATGCGTCATACCGCTATGTAATGCTCTAAGTGTATGCTTTGCTAAAAAGATAGGTCTTTAATCTAGTTTTGAAGAGTGAGAGTGTGTCTTAGCCTCGGACATTATCAGGAAGGCTATTCCAGAGTTTGGGGGCCATAAATGAGAAGGCTCGACCTCCTTTACTCGATTTAGCTATTCTAGGTACTACAAGAAGCCCTGAGTTTTGAGATCTTAAAGAGCGGGTTGGATTGTAGCGAGACAGGAGGTTGGTTAGATAAACAGGAGCTAGATTATTTAAGGCTTTATAGGTAAGAAGCAATATTTTAAATTCAATACGAAACTTAACAGGCAGCCAGTGTAAGGAGGATAAAATTGGGGTGATATGATCATATTTTCTAGACCTGGTAAGAACTCTGGCAGCTGCATTTTGTACTAGCTGAAGTTTGTTAATAGAGGATGCTGGGCAATTCAATTCAACTAATGTTTATTTCTATAGCACTTTTACAATGTAGATTGTGTAAAAGCAGCTTAACATAGAAGTTCTAGTAAATTATAACTGCCAGTCCAGTTTTTCAGAATTCAAGTTCAGTTTAGTTCAGTTCAGTTCAGTGTGGTTTAATTTGCAGCTGAAAGTCCAAACACTTAAGAGCAATTCCATCGATGCGCAGATCCACAAGTCCTAAACCAAGCAAGCCAGTGGCGACAGTGGCAAGGAATAAACTTCACCAACTGACAAAAGTGAAGGAAAAAAAGAACCTTGAAAATAACCAGGCTCAGTTGGACACGACCCATTCTTCTCTTGCCAAACTTCCTGTGCAGAACTGCAGTCTAGGTGCCAGGGTCTGGAGAATGCTGGACGTCCATCGTGGAGAAACTGCAGGTGTAATAGGTCACCAGCGGGTGTTCAGGCTGGCCCACGGAATCAATGCGAAGACTTGTCTGTCACTGTGGTCATTCAGGAATCAGTCTCATGCACTCCACTCCTCCATGACCACCACAACATCTGCTCAGGATACGGCCTGGTCCAGGGTTATGGAGACCTCTAGAAGTCCTCTATGGTTGGCATCATTTTTTCACAGGTCTTGGATCACATCAATGGCGCTGCACAATTTTTAGAGGCCTCAGAATGAGTATCCCCAGGTGTAAAATAGAAAACTAAGAAAACAATTGGCGCAGCTAATGTTCATAGTGTATGAACAAGAGATATTTAATATCAATGCAAAAAAGGTGTGCTATAAATGAAAATAGCAGTTATATAAACAAACTGTAAAGCATATGAGCATTTCTAACAAAATGTCTGATGCATTAAGACAGGAGGCGTGTGTCCTACAGTAGTTGGTTAACAACTCACAAATGCATGTAAAGACAGTTAAAAAAGATTTTTTAAGTGTGGGAAAATGTTTACACTTGTGTCTACGTTTTGGTAAAAAGCAATAAATGCCCACGTTAAAGCTGTCATTTTTGGCTAGTTAGCAATTAGCATCTTTATCCGTTGACGGCCATTGAGAAGAAGCTGTGCATTTTGAGTCAGCTAAGCCTACTCAATCTGTAGATCTGTGCTTCCCTCACAGTGTAATCTTGTCCACTTTGTTCCTCTGTGGTCACTGTGGTGTAAACACAGATTGCAGAAAAACATTATTTAAATGGGGAAAAGGAGTGCTGAGTGTTCACATGGAGATTCATTTCACAGCTGATGCTGACTAGGCAGAATTCTCTCTATAACCGCAGGTGTAACAGCATCCAGCCTTATGAGATGATTTATCATATGCTCTGCTAAAACTATCTTATCACAAAAGAGAGGGTTTATAATTATGCTCTTTGTTTTTAGAAGTATATTCACAGTTAAATAAGGTGAAAATTACATATATCAAGTTTAAGAATTCGGTATTTAAGCAATGCTCAAGGAATACTATTATAAAGTTGCTGCTGAAGGAAGGTTTTAGGCACCATGTGAGATTTTATTCACAATACAGCATGTCTTGAGTACATTTTTGCTTTTTAAACTAGTGAAAACACAATAGAAATAAAGCTAAAAACATAAGTATTAATATAATAAATTGACCAAATTCCATCATTTAGTCAGAAAACAAATACTCCTCGACATTGACAGTAAGCAGCATCATAAGGTTCCTGTCACTGATAAAGCAGTGCTGTGTTCAGGGAAGTGTGGTGCATTCATATTTTCCATTTTGAAAATTTATTTTTTAATAGAAACTGATCAAATTTTACACAAACAAAGAGGATCTAGCTATACTCAATGAGGATGCACAAGTGAAAATAAAGGACACACTATAGCATGTTTTCACCTAAGTGTAATTTTGCATTTCATAGCAGAACTACAGGAAAACTACCCATGTACAGACAAATTCCACCAATCAGAAAGTGCCCCAAAGGAGATCATTAGCTCCACCCACTGGCATAAAGGACTGTGAATGTAAATCAAATTCTCATGCTTACAAAATACTCTTTTGTTTTTAATTATGTGAGGGAATGCATATACTCTATAACATGTATACTTTACAATTCATTCATTCATTCATTTTTTTTTCGGCTTAGTCCCTTTATTAACCTGGAGTCGCCACAGCGGAATGAACCATCAACTTATCCAGCATGTGTTTTTATGCAGCGGATGCCCTTCCAGCTGTAACCCATCACTGGGTAACACATATACACTCTCATTCACACTCATACACTACAGACAAATTTAGCTTACCCAATTCACCTATGCCACATATCTTTGGACTTGTGGGGGAACCAGAGCACCCGGAGGAAACCCACGCAAATGCCGGGAGAACATACAAACTCCACACAGAAATGCCAACTGACCCTGCCTAGGCTCGAACCAGCAACCTTCCTGCTGTAAGGCGACAGCACTACCTACTGCGCCACCGTGTCACCCTACTTTACAATAGATTTTAAATAAATTGATTGAATAGTAAATAGGTTTTTTTGTCATTTTATTTAATGAAAGTATTTTATCAATAGACTCTTTTCACATTTTTGGGTTTCTCAGTAGCGGAAGGCGTCATGGTTGGGTAAACTTAGAGCTCAGTGAATAGGAGAGTACAACAAATAATTTTTTACAACCTTATTTGCTGAAATAATGAAAGACACACTCCTCGATGGTGTTATCAAGACTTTCAGAAAAAAGAAAAAAATTGTGTGAGACTGATGATGTCGTACTCCATGTTGGTTGCCATTTGTCGTGATTGACGACCTTCTCATCAATGAGGCACTATCAGACTGGAAATTTTTGGATACCAGAAAAATAGACTTTATTCTCCATAATAAAGCAGAGAAAGTGCAGAGCAGACCTCAGAGCATTCTGAAGTCTCTCCTGGACAATTCCTAAAGTCCCTGTGCTTTCCACAATCTTTATACAGATATTTGACACACCCCTAGGTGTCCAATTTAAACTCCTGACCATCATTGGAGATGTATTTCTCAGGTGGTTCTGCTATTTTTGGATCTCTGCCAGCTTGCTAACATCACCAGAGATGTCACAAGTCTATGTCAGTAACCGTTTTGACACCAGAGCATAGGTGCAAAAGAACTAAGTGTTTACATACATTGTCATGATAGCATAATAACATCATAATATGTTACTCACTCTAGCTTCTGACACTTATAAATTCACATAAGTATTTAACATATATAATCAGTGCTTTACATATTCAGTTATTTGACATAATCAGTCATTCTTCAGCATAGCCTTCTCCTAGTGTTGCTTCTGTGCAGGTTTCTCAACTTACACACAGACATACCCAGTTTAGCCTGGCTCATGCGTGGCTCATGTTAACTGCATGCAATATCAGCTCCTTTTTGAGAATATGAACTTAGATAATACTTCATACTGAGAGAATAAAAAATATCTTCTTCAATGATGGCTGCCAGAGGAGAGAATAACGTCAAATTTACTCTAATCATAGACGCTGCATTATAAACATCTCGCATAAGCGGTAATTCATTTTTGGTAATTTGACGCAAAGATGATATAATACATTCATAAATGCATATAAATGTTTATACTTAAAAAAAATATTTATATTTAAAAACTTTCAAGGATTTAAGATTATTACGTTAAACGCGTCATAACGTTCTTGTGAAAAGGGTCCAACATATGAAGCAATGCTTCATGGCATTAGTTACTTCCTTTATACAGTATGTGACCTTAGACCACAAAGCCATTTAATTTTTTGAAATTGAGATTTATACATCATCTGAAAGCTGAATACTTTTTTTCATTGATGTATGGTTTGTTAGGATCAGACATGTGGCTGAGATCAAACTATTTGAAAATCTGTGTTCAAAACATTTTAATATTGAGAATATTGAACAAATTCTTAGGATTGATTATTAATAACGTTTTGATATATTTACAGTAGACGGTAATAAAGGTACAGGTGCTGTCACTGGGGCAGTGCTTTTCAAAAGATACATTTTTTGTACCTGAAGGGTCCATAATGGTACCTCAAAGGTACATTTTATATAAAATAAATAAAAAACCTTTATTACTGAGAGTGTAGGTTATTAAAAAAAATCTCTTCGTGCAGCATACTCTTCACTTAATATTCTACTGATTTTTGGCATGAAAGTAAAATCAACCATTTTGACCCATACAGTGTATTTTTTGGCTATTGGCAAAAATATTACCCCTGCAACATAAGGCTGGTTTTGTGGTCCAGGGTCACATTTAAAGATACAATGTAAAGAACAGGTATGTACTTTTCTTTTGCAGTCAGACTTTTTGTCTGAAAAAAATTGTCATTTTTTTGATTGTCATTTATTGTTCTGATTCAAGAACAAGGCATATTTAGCAAAGACATTTTTTTTAAATCCCTAAAGACAAATGAACATGCAAAATACGGCTGCTATAAAAGTGGGCGGGCATTAAGGCACTCTAACCAATCAACAGAAATAATTCATGTACTTCACCTTTGCCTTCGTAAGTTACGATAAACTAGTAGCTGGCCAAATATAAAGGTAGAAATTTCCTCACATCCAATCAAACTTATAAAGGCTTTATATGCACCTACTGTGAGCACGTACAAAGAAATCCATTCATTACAAGTAGGCTGACATGGGCAGATGGCAACTGGTTTAATCTTTTCACCCCAGAATCCTCAGGTTTCCACAGAGGCAATCATACGCACTGAGGGATGGGATAATTGCCATTGATGGCAGCCAACCTTCCAGAGACAGGCCTCGTAGTTTCACAAATAGCACAAACTGACTCCATGGTCAAGAGCTCAAGCCAAAGTTTCAGACAACAGTCCAGCTGGCTGCCTGATGGAAGATAATTATAAAGTCTCTGTGAATGATGTCCAGAGTCCAAAACATCCGCTTGGTAGATACAGTGGGCACGGAAAAAAAATATCTAAAAAATGTTGGATTTTTAAGGCAAACTGAAATAAGTACGAATCTCATTGCCCTAATATTATATTATTATATTATATTATATTATATTATATTATATTATATTATATTATA
>CAIGQZ010001336.1:31253617-31265228 GCA_903798205.1 Danio tinwini
CCCCGGGGGGGGGGGGGGGGGGGGGGGATTTGGCGCCACAGCACCCGCGAGACCTATATGAGACGGGCCGAGAGAAAAGGAGATGGAGAAAAAAGGAGGAAAGACAGAGTAGACAGAGAGGGGAGAGAGGAAAAAAAAAAAAATTGGGGTTCGGTTCTCCAGACACGCTGCCACTCGGTCCTCAACCAACTGAGAGAAGTGACGACATGCTGGGAGCCCTGTGGAGGAATCTATCCACCCGTCCGTCTTCTGGTGTCCGGCGGCGGTTCTCCTGACTGGCTGGCGGCATTTCTGGTCTCCTGCTCCGCTCCCGCTTCGGTGGAGGACGCAGGCTTCGGCATCATGGCGGATCGCGGCGACTCCCCCCGGGCTTTCTGGGATGGCTCCCTTCAGCTCTTTCCCATCCGGTGGGGAGCCCCGCGTCCCCTGCTCCTCCCCATGCTGGGAGACGGCAGCAGGCAGATCCTTCCTCGCCAGCCTCAGGCCGCCCCGGCACTCTGGCAGACGAACGGGTTTCTTCCCCACTCGGGTTAACTCCCGAACACTCGCCCTCCTCCTCAGCGGCGAGGGCAACTGGACGACGTGTCCCTCCTTCTCCCGGGTTTTCGGCACCACTGTAATGACGTTACGGCCACCTGGCCGCCGGGAAGAAGGAGGCGGAGAACCGACGGACTTTATATAATTATTTATTAATAAAAATGACGGCAGCTCCTCACGGAGACTGCCGTCTAAATCAAAACAAAACGGACGGCAGCTCCTCACGGAGACTGCCGTCAAACTGAAAGCAAAAGTAAAACATGTCCGGGCCCGGTCCTCCCTCTCTGTCCTCTGCCATCGTTCCTCCTCTTATAGTCCAGAGCTCCTTCCGTGGGATTGAAGGCAGGTGCGCGCCACAGGTGCATCTCATCTGTGGCGGGCCTCGTTTCGCTCCCACGGCTCTCGGCCACGCCCCCTCGCCACAAGGTTATGATTGCCCATTGTTTAAATTACATAAATGGATAAATGGTTGAAATGTTTCTTTATTGGCATTATTAGTTTTTTAAAGAACATTTAAAGAACTTTTTTCATGGAGTACAAAGTATATTTAAATTTAATGTTATTTACTTTTAGAGGCATCACCACAAACATGCAATATATTGTAATATATGTGGAATATATTTTGAAATGGTGTCCTTCATGTGAAAAAATAATTCAAGCTTAACCATTTCAAATTCAAGGTTGAAAACCACAAAATTGACAAAGTTGTGGACATTCAAACCTGTCTCTTGAATTTAAATGAAATGAAATGATCTCAAACGTTGCACAGCCTAATATAATTACACCACAAATAATGAGTTACATGGCCAGTTGGCCAGCCTGAATGAGAAATTTGTTTGGAATCTTATTCATGTCTGATGAAGGCAAATGATTTGTAACTCAACAAATAACTACCTGATTAAAATCCACCAACACTGACAGTGAAAATAAAATGTTAATTAGCAACTATGAATGTTGTGATGATTAAAGCAATATTGATGCTGTGACCCACGATTCCATTAATACCCTGTATTTGGATGAAAAAAGACACACACACACACACACACACAAAAAAAGTCATTGTGCAAATTTGCTTGTGTCAATCAGGATGGGCTGAAGTGGATACACAGTCGCGGGGGAGCATTTCAAAATCATAATGCTTTGTCTGATATGAGTAATTACACAAGAGAGATAGCAATTAAAGAATGTTATCTCCCTTCTCTAGTTTCCTTTTCTCTTCTTCAATCACATTTAATTGAAGTCAAGAGGTTTGAGCAAAGAAGGTAGGGAGAATGAGAGGGAGGAGGTTAAGTGATTTGCAAAATGAGTTTTAATAAGATTAAAACAATTAAGAGTTCAATAACAGAACTGATTCTAAAGTGTGCGACTTTCTTCTTTTGTGGCTTTCTTGCTTTTTATTCTGTCTCCAATGCAGAAATCGGCTCTAAAATCACGCTCTGACCTTCTCGTGCACTGCTGTTTTTCCACTGTGAGATGATTGTTTGCATTTTTGTAGGCTTCTGTTTGGGAAAGTCGATGTGAAATGCATGAGTTATTCATAATGTCCCACATCAGGTCCATTTGGGCCCACAGAATGAGTTTTAAGCAAATGGTATTTACTCGTCCTCTCGCTGGTGTTGTGTTTTGCCAGTGTATATAGCACAGAGAGCCGTAAGTGAGCCGCTCAGCCCGGTATTTAACAGTACTCTCTGGTGGGGACATATTACTGCAGATTTAGGGTTGGAAAGGCACACAGACACCCCCACCGCTATAGTTGGAATTTGGAAGTCAGTTGATTTTTGTGTTGAATTAATAATGGGTACATATGGCATTAACATTTGTTTTTTAAATAAAACGTCTTAAAATGTAAACAATTTATAAAAAAAACATCCCATAATGTAAATAAGTTGTCATTTAATAAGAATATGTCAATAACTCAATTTTGACAAAAATGTCAGATAGAACCTTATAATTCTAAGGTGACGAATGGGCCAAAACTAGTCATCAAATAGACAGATTAAGGCTCGTTTCCACTGACTGGCACAGTACGGTACGGGTCGGTACAGTTCACCTTTATCAGGCTTGCGTTCCACTGCTAAAAGGGTACTAATGGTACTCTTTTGGTGGGCGTGGTGTACGACAGAAAGTTGCAGTCAACGTCATTTTCGCTCAAGAAAATGTCTAAAGTAAAGCTGTACGGGTCGCTCGCATATCATATGACAGATTCTCACAAAACAGATGCTTCTCACAAAACAGATGCTTTACAAACATAAATAATTCTGTTTAAATGTTTATTACTAACATTTCTATGAACATGAGTTGATTATAACTGCAGATCAATGATGGCGAAATAGCTGTAACGTCTGCAATTATATAAAATAAATAAATAAATGCAACATATATAAACACATACAGACCATTACAGTCTCCGATATGTTACCACTTAAAGAAAAACTACACACAGCATACATTTAGTCATTATTTAGGTTCAAAACAACACAAAATATAGCCCACAGTCAGTGCAAACCTTTCATGATTAAATGTGTCTTTAATCTTCAGCAGCATGTGTAATCTCTTGTTAGAAAGTAATTCCATCATTCCGAGTTCATAATAGTCCAAAAGGTGATAATAATAGTAATTAAACATGGCAGTTTGATCACGTTTGCTGAAAAATAATGTGCTCTTTTTTTCCGGCTTCTCCTTTAGTTTTTCCGCGCGTCACTCTCGCGTTTGTCAGTTTCTGACATGATCAGGTTTCAAAAGCACGTCAATAATCAAGCGCACGTTATTATCATCAGCTCAAGAAGTTTGTTACTTCAGATATAGACGCACGGCGAGCGCAAGCAAGAAAGCAAAACCACTCGCTCTTCAGACTGGCTCGTAAAAAACTATGGGGCACAGGGTAAAATCTGCTCTTCTTTTTGACTTTGTGGCTGTTCATCAAGGCGACGACAAGGTTTGAGGCCAGATCGAACAGGGCTCGTTACTATATGTTATTATATGTATATATAGTCTCTCGGCTGTGTATGAAAACATGGCGGCTCATTTGTTTTTATTCTGGCTTGTTGTGTGAGCTCGTGATGTATCTCTGTATCCAATAGCGTTCAGCTGCACGTCTAGCTCCGCCTTTTGGTATCCTTTCTCGTGTTTGGTACCCTTTCAAAAGGGTGCCAAAAAAGAGGTATGGTACAGTTCAGTACGCCTTTTGACAGTGGAAATGGCCATAAAAGCGTACTGAACCGTATCGTACCACTCAGGCCTCGTTTACACTACGTTTTAGTTTTAAAATGGCATTTTAGAATGAAAACGATCCGCGTCCACACTAGCGTTTCACCCAGCGTTTCTGAACAGCTCTCCGTCTACACTAAAACGGTGAAGACGCACATCACGTGACCACACACACACTCTCTGGCATGCGCTGCAGTGTGCGTTGAGCACATACCCATATGAGAGCTGTGCAGGTCGGACTGTTCATCACGGATCACCCGCTGGATCTAATCTCACTATATTTGTTAAACGTGATATTTAATTGATCTTGTTGTCTATATCTAACGACATATTCCCCGACTTTGGTCTTTTGAATCTATTACTTGTTCTTAGGTAACGTGCTTTGGCTGAGCACAGATAAGTTAGGGTTAATATCCTAATTAATGTAACAGCGGACACCACATCGGACTGATTGCTTGCCTTTATTTTCTCTATTGTATAAACTTATTGTGCGTTATACTTTTATAATGGCCTTTATTATTTATTAAAACTGATATTCAATGAAAGAGAGGGTATGTTTCATATTTTCAATGAAAATGAAAGGAGGCAGTAATGTTATAGGCTCCGTTTTGTTATAAATATGCATGAAGATGACGCTTATATTATGCAGCTACATGATGCCTTAACATTTTTTGATGTCTGTTAAGTTGCTAATATCAAAATAAAAATAGGCAGTTCCTTATGTCATGTTTTCATTTTATTGTTAAGAAAGTGAAACAGCATAGCCGCGGTGATGTGAATGACTTTTTAAAGTACCATGAACACACTCGGGAGTTTGTTTTCCATATTAAACTTGCGAAGTCTGAACTTACAAGACGAGGATGCAGGACTGTCACTGACCTGTGTGTAGGCTACTTAATATTAAGGGAAAAGCCCCAATCAGATAGGCGAATGTCTGCAGCTCCGCCTCCGTATTCAGATGTCTTTGTTTTCCCTCATCTACACTGAGACGGAGCAGCAGCGTTTTAGAATAAAAATGACTTTTCAAGCATTTCCAAAACGCTCCGTTTTCGATGCTCGAAAACTCAGGCATAGTGTGGACAGATGGCATAACCGTAGCAGAACTTATGCATTTTAAAACTAAAACGTATTAGTGTAAACGGGGTCTCAGTGGAAACGGGCCATTAGACAGACTAGTCATTAATTCCTGTTTATTTAAATGACTAGTCTAGTTTTCAACTATTGTTAGCCAAGACGTCTATGTTTGAACATCTATTTAAAGGGCCATTAAACCCCACTGTTTCAGTAGGGTGTTTTCACACCTCTAATTTGAAAAAAAAGTCAGGAAAGTGGGTGTGTCCAGCTTTGTTTAGGAGGAAGTGTCGAGTGGCAAAAGAGGGAAGGGTTTGCATGAAAAGAGGAGTTTCATTATGTACACACACTGATTTTCACAGCGGCAACACAAGCACAGACACAGGGGAGATAGACAGTGACTACGTTTACATAGACATCAGTAATGGAATTATTTGCCTTAATCTGAATAAGACATTAAGATGATTAAAGTGTTTACATGAGCCGCGTTTTGAATGTTCCTTTCATGATCCCATTTTACATGTTATTGCACATAATTCGACACGGCGATATACACTTTTCCTCTGGAGTTTCATGTAATGATGTGAGTCGATACACGGCACTTCATTGTTCACAGGTCATATGCTGATCCTTCCCTACTCTCTGCTCCCTATGCTTTACTCTCTATATGTAAATAAATAATCAAAAAAACTATATATACACATAAAAAAAATAATGTTACCTTATTGGGACAACAAATCCCTCTGTACTAAATCATAAACACTTTCTCATCACTTTCTCATGCTTTGTTTACACTTTTTGTATATTTAATTTAATTTCAAATAAATTGCTTTGTGATCTGCTGAAAACAGTTTCCAACATGTCCTCCAATTTATAAGACTAGTCTGGGTCATTTGTCATGTTTGTGAAATGTGATCCATAAGAGTGTTTTCAAAAATATTGCCACTATATTGTGTAGGTCAATTGGTAGAACGTTGTGTTGGGGTAGCACAAAAATCCTGAGGGGTATGTAGAAAGCAGGTTATGTGAAATACCCAGGTAAGTTTAAAAGTAAGTGAGTGGATAACCTCAGCTTTTAGAGGTTAATTTTGGTGTATGTTAAGTAGCCATAGCAACTTACTCTCTGAAGAGCAGGTTATGTTCCAGAATTTGTTTGTTTTTAGAGAGTTTACTGAGCATTGCAGGCTCTTTTGAGGAAAATTTTCATGGATGTAGAAGCACAGATACAATTTTGTTTTCATCTTGAGAGTTATAAGTGGGTTTTTTTCATATCCAAATGAATATTTGAATGAGCGTTGTCGTTTTTCAAAAGAATCGTTAATGTATTTAACAAACATTTTGAAATCAAATGTGACAAACCGCAGTTTTGTGCTTACCATAGAAAACTTTAAGTGCAGCTCTTTGTTTTCGCATCAGGGCATTTTAGGCTACTGTACAATGTGGCAATAGCATGTAGAACCATCCGTACAGTATACCTGGCACTGAACTGTTTTATACACTTTTGTACAGTTCCTTGGCCATAAACCACTGCGTATCATTACACATACGCTGCAGAGCATGGCAGTAGCGTAGTGGTCAGTTTTCACAAAGTCGTCATTATGACACATATTCCAACAAGTTATTTGGTGCCCTCAGCAGTTAGACAGGCCTTAGCCTCCTTTCTATTAGCTACATGACAGAAAGAATATTCTAGAGTGTTTAGTACATGGCTCCAGTAATCAAATATTACCTTTTAAGAGAATGTTTCTGTGTTTAATTTGGACTTTGGAAAGAGTTGTTCTAGCTCCAGAAGGATTAATTTTTATAAGCCTTATATACTAGTCAATACACATTATTATTGTGGCCTTAAGAAATGAATGGCAGAAAAATTAAATGCATGAATGGTTACACAACATACTCAAAAAAAATGTTAAAGTTACATTTAATTTTTTATTGCAATAAGGGGTGGCATGTGTAATTTAATAAAATAAAAAAATTTTTTTATTAATATTTTTCCTTTTTTCTTGTCTATTTCTTAACTTATATTTCGTTTCTTCGTTGATGCAGATGTGTATTGCCTTTTCTTTATAATCGGCCTTAATTCCTCGTATGCCATGCATTAAAACCTCTAACTCCGCCTCTGTAAAGTGTATTGGTGCGCGCCCATTAACCCCCATTAACATTTTAAATCATGTTCCAAAGCCTCTGCCAAATGTGTAAATGTTAATATCAGTTTTCAACAATCCTGCATTTTGATTGGTTATGCTGGTCATATGGTACATGATGTCAAACACAACACAAAGTTGTTGGTTTTTTTTGCCCACTAGAGAGGGTCTAACATAACTATAGGGTAAAACAATCTGCTCCACTAATAACTTATTTGGTCATTTGTATAGGTGAGTATTGATTAAAACATACAAAAATATATAATTAATTTAGGTAAATGTTGCATACACTACTAATACATATGTATTGGTTTCCGTAGGATTTGCTCATGCCCCAATGACAGTTGGCTTTCATGCTGAGGTTTCAAGTATGCCGGTTGTTTTTTTTTAAGCATGCCTCCTTTTAGAAATTGTACATTTTTGTTAATTTGTTGACTTTAACTGCAGTATGGCACTTTTACTTTTATTCAGGAACATTTTATCCATGCCTCCCATGACAAACGAGATATTGGATGAACGAACTGCAGGAAGAGAGTTGTTTTAATGGAATTTGAAACCGCACACCATATGGGGAAAAACCTCAGCATTTTGCGATGCAGGTGTCTGCGGTCATTTTCTGACTCCTTATGTGCTGAGAATAGTATCCAACAGCCGCGGCGAAAATCCTACACTACGGTAATAGTTTGATCAAGCTGTTTGCATGTTTGTACTGCACTTCAATAATGTGACTAAAATCGGCATACTCCACGTGTCTTAATCACATTTCTGTTTAGTTCAATTAAGGGTGCTTTCACACCTGCCTTATTTAGTTTGGTTGAATCGCACTAGAGTTTGTTTTCCTTTTTGGTACGGTTCATTTGGGCAGGTGTGAATATAGCAATCATACTCGAGTGCGCACCAAAAGCGGACCAAAAAAGCGCACCGAGACCTCCTTGAAGAGGTGGTCTTGGTATACTTTCAAACGAACCCTGAAGCTGATCATTGGTAGTGAGAACATGATCAGAACTAAAACAGACCCAACCGCAAAAAGTACTGCGCTTTTTTGGACTAATCTAGCTGCCGTAGGCCGATGTGATGTGCCTTATGGAATGTGGAGAAAAAGTATTTGTTGACAGCGCTTTACCAAAAAAGAGAGAGGGGGAAAACATTACTTGATGGATCATTGGTAATATTTCCGGAAGATGACCATGTTGCAGTTTAGCTAAATTAATTCACGCCTTCTTCTGAAGTGACGTACGATGCACTTTCGCTGTTTGCAATGCCTTAAAACATTGTTTTCCAACCACAGCCGTGCTTCATTCTCGAAATGTATAGTTTGTCTAAAGTGATGTATACAAACTATATAGTATACTTTGAGTAGGGATACAATCAGCCAGCGCAGTCGTCCCTCCATAGTAATAAAGCAACATTTTGTGTCTGCCGGTTTGTTTATTTGCGGGAGTTTCATTGGCATTTTTCCCGCACGTGAATTCTGACCAATCGAAAAGCAGTTTAGGAAATATGTTTAACAACATCTGGCCAATGAGTGATGTGGATTTTGTCACATAAATGCATTTTGGTTCTTTTCAAATGGTTCGGACCAAAGCAAAAAAGTGTGAAAGCGGCCTAAAGGCGGCAGAAAATGTTACAATGTATCATTTATTGCCCTTAGTCCGGACCAAATAAAGCGAACTACAGATGTGAAAGCACCCTTAGACCTTTAGCAGAATAAATTTGCTGCTTAGATGGTAGACTCTTAATCAATTGTCTAAACAGTATTAAAATCTGATTATTGGTGTTAATGTAAACTTACTCATTGTCATCAGGCTCGCAAAACAAATTTTTTTATTGTTCCGCTCAATAAAAATGCAGTGCAAAATGTTTCTGTTTGTTTTTGTTGCATCATCAATTATATGCAAATGAAACAGAAATAATCCAGCAGTTAAAAAAATATGGTCAAATTTTGCCATAAGTTTAGAGATAACAAACACATTTCTACCCTTTTAGAATGTTGTTGACAACAGTGTTGGTGAATGACACTGACAGAGCCCCAGTACTTTCCCCAAAACTACAGGAAAGGTCAAAGAGCTCATGCCACACAGACACTGATCTAAGCTGAAGCTCCACAAGGTATACCGCAGGTGCACGTCATCTCCGATTTTCCACTTAGCTCTACCTTTATGTAGGTTGACCCACACAATAGTCTTTTTCCTCTGTGTCTCGCTCCATCCTTCTTTAACTACAACTTTTGAAAGAAGTCCCAAGGTACTGGGAAGACAGTTTTCTAAAGGCTCGATAATTTGAGAGCAACTTGTCAATGGCAATTGAGCAAAGTGTTGTTTCAATGTAAAAACCTGTTCCTGAGACAATTATTTTTAAATTTCAAGGGAGCATCTGTCAGTGTTGAGGTTAAATTTCCTCAGATTACTTGTCAAAATGTATTGAACGTCTCCCTGTGAAAGCTCAGTTAAAGTGTCTCCTGTACCCTCTCAGCTGAATCAATTCCTTTGAGGCAATTTTTATCAAATTGATTCATAAAACGAGGTGTTATTTCAATTTTTTACTGTAAAGACAATGAATGTTGGCTAGGCTTTCAAAAAATGCTGAAAAAGACGCTGCTTATTAGGCATTTGTTTAAAACGTTATATTGTCGTTTAAAGATATAATTAGATTTAACATTTTTATTTCCAGACTGCTTTAGATTTTTCTGAAAATAATTACGTTTAGCTAACAAGCTAACTTTATATATTTACATCACATTTAAATACTCCCTATGGTGAAAACTAGTGTTTAGCATTGTTTGTGTGTCCAAATATTGTTTAGAATATGCTTAAATACAATCCAAGTGCAAATTCCTAAGACAATACCATTGTTTAACATCAATATAGCATTAAAAAGATATTTGGTGTCTATATTCCAATTTCTAAACCTAACAACTATTTCTTAAAGGGGTGGTCCACTACGAAATCATATTTTAAACTTTAGATCATGTGTAACGTAGCTGTGTGAACATAAACAACATCTCTGAATGTGATTTGCTCCGCAGTGGCTGCGTCCGAAACCGCCTACTACTCAGTAGGTACTGCATTTGAATTTTAACATACTACTTGGCCGTTAAAAAAGTATGTTCTATACAGTATGAATTTGAGAAGTATGAATGGAATTCGGACGTACTACATCTGCCATTTTGTCTTGTGACCTACCTGCATCAGTTGCATCGCTTCACTCCCATTCATGAATTCCCTCACGGGGCATCATGGGATAGTGCAGCGTGCATGGGATGCACACTTCACAATCTCGCTGTAAGTAGTAAGTCATCCGGGTAATTCTTGCACACTGATTTTTGAATTCTTTAAATTTGGACATACTACTCGGCTTGCATACTGATTTTAATGTACTATACATTTTGGAAGTAACCGTGTGTATCTGTGTGTTTCCACAGACCTTTTTTTGTTTTTGTATTTGGGCTTTCAAAGAACACAGCACAAAGTGAAAAGTGCTTACAATTTAATTTAATTATGTTCCAGAGAATTATAAAATATATACAGTATAGCTAGCATTTGACAAAGGACAGCTTCCAGAATCTCTCCCAGTTCAGTGCTGGATTTGGCTAAAAGCTTCTCAAAGAAGGAGCAGCTCCAACCATAATAGATGAAGCTGTGGATTGTGAGCCACAACCTGTAAGTATTTTTATTTGTTAAAATTGATCTATTCCATGCACAGCTCTAGCATTAATGGTATCTTGTAGCAAGGATGCAAACAAGAATGTAAATAATGGGAAATGCTGTTTGGCACTGTTAACAATTTAGCTACAAATTCATATTTATCTATCAAACTGCTGTAAACACCCACAATCTTCAGCAGCGCTGCAGTGTCTCTCTATGCAGATGCTTTCCCTGCGCTATACATCGCAAATAATGAACTTGCAAAAGATATGTGAATGTTTCATATTACTTGCACATGCTTACAAATCAAATATATATGAAAGACGTCTCGTCAGATTTTATTTTAGAGAGCAGGCGTGAGGTTCACCTGAGTCCTCTGTGTCATTTTCTGTCTGATTCAGGCTAACACTGATACAGCCAACTCTGACTGACAGTATATTTACACAGAGCAAAATTCACACCCTTGTAGGGGTGTGACGCTTTTCCTGGTGACGTGGAGCTGATCCGCGAATCACAGCACATTATGTTAGCTGACCAATCAGAGCCTCTTGAGGGCGGGTCTTTCAGAGGAACTAGGAAATATGACAGTCGTTTTCATGTTAGCTGAGTAGCAGTACTGTATATAATCAAAGTAAGATATATGAACAAATAACGGGATTTTTCTACAAATGAAGCATGAGCGCACATTGTTTTGCATCTTAGAAACACAATTAAGCCTAAAAAAATACAATGTTAAAAAATGTTAGACAACTGCGATCACAATATATTGCAAAAGCTGAATCAAAAGTAATCTAAAAGGTGAAGCAGACGAGATTTACTGTTTAATATTTTTATCATATAAGTTTTGTATTTTACTTACAAATTTTGTTTTCACAAACTACCACAATGGTACTATACACAAACACACCATTATTATTATTATTATTAATTTCCATTTTGTGAGAATATAGCACACAAATTCCTACATCTTTAAGGAAAAAAGCATAAATAATATTAATAATACATTTA
>CAIGQZ010001336.1:31265628-31279483 GCA_903798205.1 Danio tinwini
TATGTACTAGCATACACACAGTAGTGTGCAAAAGTGTTTGCCCCCTAATTGATTTCTTTATTCTCAATTTAATGTTTCATATCATTCCAAAAATATAAATAATAATCAAAGATAACACAAGTAAACACTTCATGCAGTTTTTAAATAAAGGTTTTTGTTATTATTAAAGGAAAACAAAATCCATATCTACATAGCCCTGTGGAAAAAGTGTTTGCCCCTAAACTTAACTGGTTGGGCCATCTTAAGCAGCAACAATTGCAATCAAGACATTTTTTGTTTGCTGTAATATCAAAATATAAAATCCAGCATAGTGCAAATGTGTGCGGCAAATTAAATAGATAGCTTTATATTTATTATTTACAAAAGAATCCATGTCATGCATCATTTGCTCTTCTTATTCCGACTTCTATTCCAGCATCCAACCAAAAAAAATGCAGAAGGAGAGGCACCTCAGGCAGATAAATGGATTGTATCAGTATTGGGCGTCTGTGGGTGAATAGGACTCATCTTCACTCTGTCTCTGAGAGAGCTCATTGTCCTGTTGATCCTCAGATCAGCTCCCTCGTGCTGGTTTGGAGTCAGTCAGAGTCTCACTATTGCTTTGGTTTAGGTCATAACTGTCTCCTGCCAGCAGGACTGACAGCGGCCCAAAATAGAAACCGGTCCTGGAGATTCTGCCGTCAATTGGGCAGAAAATAGGAGATGACAGTGGAGCCTGCCCTGCCTGCTGAAATAGATCGGCTCCCCGATGGCTTTAATGTCATTATTACCTCTCAAATGCACTGTGCAAAACGCATCAGCTGGCTTGAAACGCCACAGCGCGTTACAGAGCAGGTAGTACATGCATGCGGCCGCGTGATGGCTTTGACAGGCGAGTCCAGGGAGGCAGATGGCTCTGTGCTGCCTGCTTCTGCCTCTATTAGATTCAGGCCTTCGCTTGCTTTCTCTCTCTCACCTTAATGGACACAACCTTTACTTCTCCTGTCTGGCTCCAGATGTGGTGAAGATATCCTGCAGATCACTGAAAAAACGGGCCAAGGAAACACAGGTCACTGTGAATTTGCATTCTCATGAGGATTAAGCAGATAAAATTTTACAGTGGGTGGTATTTTTAGGGTTTGTGAAACTACATTATGACCAGGATGAGCACCCATGTTCTGTATTTTGATCCACGCTTTCATCTGAAGGTTAAACTCATATGCTCTAAAAATGTTACAAGTCTTTCATTCATAGCAAGAGAAACAAGTTTCAAATGTAGTATAGTGCATCTTTACAATGTCACTAACTCATTCAAGTCCTTCAAAAAGGCTAGTTGTCCACAAAAGAGAAACACAAGAGGCGCAAGAGAACATGCACTGCAGCTGAAATTGGTCACATTAAAATCAAGTGCAAACGAACACACAACAATGGCGAAAAATGTGATAGTGTTGTTGTTGCTTAAGTGTTTGTTAACAATCGATCAGCAAAGTGTGGATTTACTTCACATTACATACACACCACCAACGACGAGCCACACAACACATCATTTCCCTACAGGTACTTTTTACTAACAAATTTAAATTCATCATAAAATTCTGTTTTTTGGCCTATGAAAAACACCATTTTTAGCCATTTACATGAATGTGTAAATGCCGATCATTTTGAAAATGTTGTCGCATAAACATGAAACTTTTTTTTAAGCGCAAGGGACATTTTTTCCAATTTTGGCTACATCATTTTGTGTTAAACATAGTGTTAAAATCTACATTTTGGGAATGTCATAGGTTGTGTCGTGGCAAAGTGTACAATCAAAGGCTATAGAATACCCCCAAGACATTTCACTCCCATAGGAAACAATACAAAAGTCAATATAGCTACTCTAGCAAAGGAAGCCCCACCTTCTAAAAAAGGAATCAATCATCAATCTTACAAATCCTACAAAATGAGCTGAATCTCCGTAAATCCTTGCTTCACAGACAAGGGACTACTAAATCTACTGCACATAAAGCTTGAAATCTTTACTTCTAAAAGAGCCAACAAATGTTCTCTGGTTTTGTAATCTATATGAAATGAATGTGAGGTACAGTCTTTAAGGTCTGTTCTCGTTAACTTTAATGAATTCCAGCCTCCGGCATTCAAACACAAAACGACATGAACATGTTAACACCCACAAACCTGTAAACAAGAAGATAACTATCATCATGGTAAAAGATGTGCAACAAGAATAAATGGTAAATTATACCTCAGGAGACCAGTGTGATCTGACTCGGCTTTATTCAAAGGA
Organism: Danio tinwini; assembly: GCA_903798205.1. Taxonomy (NCBI): domain Eukaryota; kingdom Metazoa; phylum Chordata; class Actinopteri; order Cypriniformes; family Danionidae; genus Danio; species Danio tinwini. Next base: position 31,267,892 of record CAIGQZ010001336.1, read on the forward strand.
AGATATAACGAAACTAATAAGCTGTTGATTCTTATTAGTTCTATAGTTACAGGATGATGTCTGAACATGTCCTCCAGAAACAGCCATAAAGGACGTTGGGGTTGTGAATTCAGTCCCTTTGGGTGTGCATATGCATTAGTTTGTCAACTTAAATTTTTACATTTTTTAAAAGTGTCACAATTCGAATGTTTAGAAACAAGTTGTTAGATTTCATTTAAGGAATCTAAATATTTAATTATAATGTTAGGCAATTAGTGTTGGATAATTTAATGTTTTCCCATTTCAAGAAATGTACATACCTGCTTGAGATTATTTTAAAGACGACTGCAGAGTAAAAAGTCTTGTCTTAAAGGGACTTTGGTAGTTTATTATTATTCATGAGACTTTTCTCATCCTATGAGAAGATATTGTTTCTTGATGATTTATTTCTAGTTACACACCTGTCCTGACCGTGCAGTGGTTAGATGTTCATGATAGGTCGCAGGTGTTTGTTTCTGTGGTGAAAATCTTCAGGTCATTTGCATGGCTTTCCCTATGGTACTGCCCAGGCTAAACTATGGCTGTGAGCAGTTGGTTGGCCATCAACTCACATTGAATCAGTTTGAGTATATAGCAAGCTTTTTTTCTATCTCAGGAGACCTACAAGAACTGTAGAATTTGCTACCATTCCAGCACATATCCCATTCGCATTGGCCACAGTTTGTCTGTATTTTCCTCTAGAGGGTGTATGGTTCACAGGCCGGGGACCTGCACAGCTATTCCCCATGTATCAATTTAGCCCTAGATTTTTAAAAGAAAAGAGAAGCAAAACCCTGCGCACTGCTTTCACTTCAAACTTCATTCCTACTGTCTATCTTTATTATGAGTTATCTGGGGGCTTGCAAATCTGGCTAAAATAACCCCTTTTTGTGAATAATTAGTTTTAAATATTTATAAATTATATACGTTTATAGTGTGTACATAAACATAAGTTATTTATATTGATACTAATAATTGGTTATTTACAGTTACATTATCTGTGGAATTCAGAATAATCTAATGTATGCAACAGGGCAATTACTTATTAAAAGACAAACAGACAATTGTGAGTTTATTTCATTGGATTTTCATTTAGCCAGCAATAAAATATTGCATTTGCTGACTTCTGCCTTCTTAGTCAGAAGGCTCTATTTGAATGATCTAAGTGCATGGTCTAAAGCACATGGTGCAGGTGCACTTAGCGTGTCCAAATCCACTTTATTTTAAGGATGGAAAAAAATTTGCCAATGCCTGCCATATGGTATAAATGGTTGTCCTTATTCTCTTAATAAGTTATGGGGTTGTTTTAGACATAACGTTCATTAAACAAATCAGTGTATCATCTCCCATTCCCACTAAGAGCTAGTTACGGTCATGCCATGGTACATTTGGCATTTACATGAAGGACTTTGTAAGGAAAAAAACTGAATGCTTCTTTTGCAAGGAAACAGATTGCTCATGTGTGAGGTTAAAGTGTGCTCCACGAGACCTACAAAACAAGACGTATTCCACCAAAGCCATCTGAGATGAAGAAGGTGTGGGAGGAGGTAATTCAATTCAATTCATCTTTATTTGTATAGCGCTTATACAATGTAGATTGTGTCAAAGCAGCTTCACATGGAAGTTTATAGTGAATTGAAACAGTGTCAGTTCAGTTTTCAGTGTTTAAGTTCAGTTTAGTTTAGCTCAGTTCGGTGTGGTTTAATAATCACTACTGAGAGTCCAAACACTGAGGAGCAATTCCATCGATGCGCAGCTCTACAGATTCCGAACCATGCAAGCCAGTGGCGACAGCGGCGAGGAAAAAACTTCACCAATTGGCGAAAGTGAAGAATTTAAAAAACCTCGAGAGAAACCAGGCTCAGTTGGGCACGACCATTTCTCCTATGGCCAAACGTCTTGTGCAGAGCTGCAGTCTAGGCGCAGTAGCTGGACCTCAGCGAAGACACGTCTGTCCTTGGAGCATCACAGGAATCAGTCTCATGCTCTCCATCATGACCACCACAGCAGCAGCTCAGGATACGGCCTGGTCCGGAAACCTTGGGATCGTCTCGTCGCTGGTCTTGGATCGCATCAGTGGCACTGCATAGTCTGAGGGTCTCGAGATGAGTACCCCCAGGTGGAAATACAGAATAAGGAGAATAATTAGCGTAGCTGCTGTTCATAGTGTATATAAACAAGAAGCAAAATCGTGTGTGGGGCACATCATGCGTCATACCGCTATGTAATGCACTGAGTGTATGCTTTGCTAAAAAGATAAGTCTTTAATCTAGTTTTGAAGAGTGAGAGTGTGTCTGAGCCTCGGACATTATTAGGAAGGCTATTCCAGAGTTTAGGGGCCATATATGAGAAGGCTCGACATCCTTTACTCGATTTAGCTATTCTAGGTACTACAAGAAGCCCTGAGTTTTGAGATCTTAAAGAGCGGGTTGGATTGTAGCGAGACAAGAGGTTGGTTAAATAAACAGGAGCTAGATTATTTAAGGCTTTATAGGTAAGAAGCAATATTTTAAATTCAATACGAAACTTAACAGGCAGCCAGTGTAAGGAGGATAAAATTGGGGTGATATGATCATATTTTCTAGACCTGGTAAGAACTCTGGCAGCTGCATTTTGTACTAGCTGAAGTTTGTTAATAGAGGATGCTGGGCAACCAGCAAACAGAGCATTACAGTAATCCAGCCTAGAAGTCATGAAAGCATGCACTAGCTTTTCTGCATCTGAGATGGATAGCATATTTCGCAATTTAGCAATATTTCTTAGATGAAAGAAGGCAGTTTTTGTGACATGGGATATATGATTTTTAAAGGTTAAATTGCTGTCTAATATGACACCCAGATCTTTTAAAGTAGAGCTAACGCTAACTTTGTATCCCTTTAATTGCAGGTCGAGTTGTGAGAACTGCTGTATACAGGATTTAGGCCCAATAAGTAATAATTCTGTTTTGTCTGAGTTTAAGAGAAGAAAATTGTTGGTCATCCAGTCTTTAACATCTTTAATACACTCAGTTAGCGTAGACAGTTTAGACATCTCATCCGGTTTAGTTGAAATGTATAATTGAGTATCATCTGCATAGCAGTGAAAACTGATCCCATGTTTTCTAATAATGTCCCCCAGGGGAAGCATGTATATTGTAAACAGCAAAGGGCCTAAAACTGATCCTTGAGGGAACCCGTACTTTACCAGTCTTACTTGTGAAAGTTGTCCATTAATATTCACAAACTGGTAACGATCAGCTAAGTATGACCTAAATCATTGAAGAGCCTGTTCTTGGACACCTGTAGAATATAAGCGGTCTATGAGGATATTGTGATCAATGGTGTCAAAAGCGGCGCTAAGATCTAGTAGAACTAATAGTGAGATGCACCCTTGGTCAGCAGCTAAGAGTAAATCGTTGGTTATTTTCACTAATGCGGTTTCTGTGCTGTGATGAGGCCTGAAACCTGACTGAAACACTTCAAAAATATTGTTCATCTGCAGAAAGGAGCATAATTGGGTAGAAACAACTTTTTCAAGTATTTTAGACATAAACGGAAGATTTGAAATAGGCCTATAATTAGCTAGGTTGCTGGGGTCCAGTTGTGGTTTCTTAATAATAGGTTTAATAACAGCTAGCTTGTAAGGATTTGGAACATGGCCTAAAGCTAAAGAAGAGTTGATAACGTTAAGGAGAGGTTCTCCTATGACAGGTAGCAAATCTTTCAGTAATTTTGTTGGAATTGGATCTAACATACATGTAGCTGGTTTGGAACTATTTATAACTTTATCTAGCTCTTCCTGTTCTATGATTTTAAAGCATTGTAGGTTATTTTGATTCAGTGGAGTGTTTACTGGATCTGGAGTATAAGGTGGTGCAGAAAGTTTAACATCTATTTTCTGTCTAAAGTCTTCTATTTTATCACTGAAAAAATTCATGAAGTCATCACTACTAATATGCAGTGGGACATTTTGTTCCAAGGATGACTGATTATTTGTTAATTTAGCAATGGTGCTAAATAAAAATCTAGGATTGTTATGATTATTTTCAATCAGTTTGCGGAGGTGCTCAGCCCTGGCAGATTTAAGAGCCCTCCTATAGCTGGACATACTGTCTTTGTACGCAATTCTAAAAACCTCTAAGTTTGTTTTTTTTCCATTTACGTTTCAGGGCACGGGTTGCTGTTTTGAGAGCGCGAGTACGACTATTGTACCATGGTGTAGTTTTGTTCTCTCTAGCCTTTTTTAATTTAATGGGTGCCACCGTATTTAGTGTGCTAGTAAAGATGGCATCCATACTGCTGGTTACTACATCAAGGTCATTTACGTTTGCGGTTGTATTTCGAATTAAAGAAAGATCAGGTAAGTTACTTATGAATTCATCCTTAGTGGATGGAACGATAGTCCTACCAGGGCGGTATATTGGTGCAGATCTGATCATTTCAGGTGAACGCAGCTTATATAGCAAGAGGTAGTGGTCTGTAATATCATCACTTTGTGCTATAATGTCTACATCAAAGACCTCAATTCCGTAAGACAATATTAGATCTAATGTATGCTTTAAGCGATGGGTTGGACCAACCGCATTTTGTTTTATCCCGAGTGAATGTAGTAGATCCATAAAGGCGAGCCCTAGTGTATCATTGGAGTCATCTACATGGATGTTAAAGTCTCCTACAATTAGTATTTTATCAGTTTTAACTAGTAAGTCAGAAATAAAATCAGAAAACTCTTTTAGAAAATTGACATAGGTTCCTGGGGGTCTATATATGGTGATTATAGCCAGAGATATCGTAGGTTTTTGCATAATATCTGGTAGCATAACATTAAGAGCTAATACTTCAAAGGAGTTAAACATAAGTCCCTTTCTCTGACTAACATTAAGAATATCACTAAAGATTGATGTAACTCCACCACCACGACCAGTTTGACGAGCCTCATGCTTATATGAGAATCCTGGAGGAGTAGCTTCATTTAAGCTAATATAGTCATTTTGTTTCAGCCAGGTTTCAGTGAGACAGAGTGCATTAAGATTGTTATCTGTTATTATTTCATTTCTAATAAGTGTTTTAGGTGCTAATGACCGGATGTTTAGGAGACCAAGCTTTACGAAGTTAGTATTATCCCTTTTTATTGGATTTTCAGCTTTTATTCTTAATAGATTTTTTCTAGAGCACACAGTACGTTTAATTGTTGATCTAATAACCCGAGGAACAGACACAGTCTCTATGGGGTACTCTAGACATGTGTTACTATAATTTAAGTTGGACGAACAAGAGTCTATATGGGTAAAATGTGAATTTTGTGAATTTTTACTTACTAGTCTGACAGAACGAAGCATCTTAGAGATGTTGTCCGACAGCAGTTCAGCTCCAGCTCGACTAGGATGCAGCCCGTCAGCGCGGAAGAGCCTAGGACGCTCCCAGAAAAGATTCCAGTTATTAGCAAAGAGCAATTTCTGTTCATTACACCATGTTAATAGCCATTCATTCAGAGCAAAAAGTCTACTGAACCTTTCATTTCCTCGGCGGTAGGTAGGAAGCGGTCCAGAAACGATGATCTGCGTGGCGGGCGAGGTGCGTCGAACCGTCTCGATCAGGCTCCTGAAGTCCCTCTTCAGGATCTCCGACTGGCGAAGCCCGGTGTCGTTCGTCCCCACATGGAGGACAACGGCACCGAGGCTCTCGCCAGTGCTCAGGATACTCGGAATCTGTGTAGAAATATTCTTAACGCGAGCACCAGGAAAGCAAAATGTGCGTACTTTATTACCTGAAGTGGAAGCAGGACGGACGTGGCGGACGATGGAGTCACCGATGATAGCCACATCGTGACCCGTCTCGCGGAGAGAGGCGAAGCGGTTCTCCGTGGAGATCTCGAACACGGGAGGAGGAGACTCTCTGCCCCGGGGCTTCCTGAGCACCCTACGCGGCTGCACCCAGGGGCCGTGGTAGCCGGGTGTCGGCGTGAACGACCCCTGGGCACACCGCGTCCTAGGTGCGCTGGGCCTGGACAGAGAAACACGTGGGGTTGAAGTGGACGGAGTGTCGCGGCTGTATTGTGCACTTACCTCAGATGAGCGGACTGGCACACGGGACACAGCGAGCGAGGCCCGCTGCGCCGTGAGTTCAGTGCGCCTCACCTGCAGAAGGCGGATGCGTTCATCCAGCCGTCCCAGCTCCATGTCCAGCGCCTCCATCGATGTCTGTCCTGCACACAAAGACAGAGACACAAGCGACATCGTACAGGGTAAACGAGCAAAGCCAGTAAGTGAGAAAATTAGGGAATGAAAGCAGTCGGTAGCTTTAGCTGACTAGCGATGCTAGCAGGCCAAAGCTACAAACAACAGGCGGATGCTCGAGAGACAGAACGTTTTTAAAGTAGATTTATTTATAAAGTGCTAAATGTTGTAAAAATGTATTTAGGGATTGTTCCCCTAAGTAGTATTTAGCGAAAGTGGAGGTATTTTATAATAAAAATGCAAATTGCGAATCTATGCAACAGAGAGCTACAAACACAGCCCGTTTAGCGTAGCAGTGAGTCACAAAGAAAAGAAGTCAAGCCAAACAGTTTTTATATCTATGCAAACCTCAGATTTAAGACTCAGTTGATAGAGGGTCGCAGTTCTGAAAACTTTAGTGTTAATCCAAATTAAACAAACAGGATCAAAGTAATTGAGACCTTCAGGCTTGTTTGAAATAACGAGTTAAGTGTGTTGAAGCAGGGTTGAAACAAGTCATTTTAATCCTTACATTTTTTTTCCATATATTTTATCAGATATTTGTGTGGTGCTGTGCATCCCTGTGTGTGTAATAAGCAATGTGTAGGCATGTTTTGGACCCACCTATTATTAATATACTCTTTAAATAGCAACAACAAAATAAAAATCTCCGGCATTGATTTAGACCAGCATTTAGATAGTCAGTTGCCTCAAAATAGAAACATGCCACCAATGCACTTTAACACATGCTTTTCAAACCAGTATGCCCATGGGTGCACAAATGGGTGCAAATGCAATTATTTTTAAAAGAAATGTGCCGCAGGATATGAAAATAATACATGTGGTGGGCTGAAAAAGCACTTGTGTCGCACCTGGCACCACATTGCACCAAGTGAATCATAAGTCCCAGAGTCTATATGGGTCACTGACAGATGGCATTGACTGTTGGTCACTGCCACCACTATTTTTGACTACTGTAACCTTCACAAATTTTAGTTGTACTCTTTCTTCATGCTACAATCATTCATGTTTTAATTTGGTCACTGTATTGTCCGCAAAATAAAGGTTTTTGGTTAAACCCACAAAATCTCTCTGGCTCAGATCTGGCCCACACAATTTGCCGCAGTGAATTATGGTACATGATTGGACCAAATCTGGCTTCCATACAAGTGCCAAACATGGACCATAGGGGTGTAATGATACTACAAACCGAACCGAAATATCGCGATACACCAACCACAATACGTATCGCAAAACTCTTGTGGCGTACCGCGATACTCTCACGCCCCCTGCTGCCCATTGTTGAGGTTGACGTCACTTGTCTCTAACTAATTAAACCAAATTTAAGCACATATTTATTTGATCACATTTGATTAAATTGTACTAGTAATGAGGTTTTGTTCTAAATATTATATTCTAAAGTTAGTATTTTCCAAGTGCATGTCATGTCATGTGAGTGAGCGATCACACTCGATTACTACTGCATGGTTTCCGCTACATTCATTCTTCCATGGCAGGGCGCCACACCAAAATTCTCCCCGCCACTAACTGATGCTTGCACGCTGATTTTCTCTGTTTATGCACAACATTCTAGCATGCCCTCATATATACTCTGCTCAAGTGTGCTTTCAAATACACGCTGCTGAAGTGCGATGTAGTGTGTTTACGCATCACGCATCACTAACTGACTGACAGGTGCGTGATGCGTGAGGCTAGCAAATACGACGTAGCTTTCAGTTAAGATTAACAAAGTTGCCATAATTATACTTTATAGATAATAGATAATGCTTTATAATTCATTAAAATTTATAGATGACATTATCTTGCTGGAGTTTATAGCCATTTCACTTTACTTTAGGGAGCATTAATGCCGCTCGTGTCTATTGGAGACATTCATAAATATTTCTAGCAAATCTAATGAAGGTTGGAGACATACTTGTTACATAAACACACTAAATCGCACTTCAGCAGCGTGTATTTGAAAGCGCACTTGAGCAGAGTATATACTGTACAAACTCCAGCAAGATAACGTTTCAAAGCTGTCCAAATGTGACCGTTAACACGCATCAGCTGCCGACCGGAGGTTCTTAGCATTCTCCTTGCGCATACACGCAAAGCATAATGGGTAATTTTGTGTTCCAAGAAAAAGGTCTATATTGGAGGTATTTATCTAATGTTTGTTGTTTACTTAGGTATCCTGACTGTTCTAAAATGTAATGGCAAAACTAATAAAGAAAACATTTAGTTGTTCTTGTTATTAAGTGAATCTATTGTTCCTTAGCATTGCTGTTCAGATGACATCAACCCTAACCCCACAGCAAACAGAAAACAAACCGAACCGTGGCTCCAAAACCGTAAACCGAACTGAATCGTGCCTTTGGTGTATCGTTACACCCCTAATGGACCATATCTCTCAGCCAAGGTAACAACCTATACGTCTCAGCCAAGGTAACAACCTATAACTGGGTCAGATATGTTGGTGTGTTCCGACTGCAATGAATTTGATAAACCCATGAAGCATTTTGTTTAGGCGTGCTATGAGTGTGCTTTTTCTCGAAGTGACCCGATTGGTAAAATGTTTTCTTTACTCAAAAATAATTGAAATGTATTTTAAAAGTGGGTCATGATAGGCCAAATCATTTCAATTTTTAACATCCGGTCCAAATACTACATTTGATATATGGCCCAAGTCTTGTGTGCCGCCTTAAAGACAGTGCCATCTCTGCCAGTGTCGGACGAACACCTGCTGTGCCAGCTTTATGCCAAATCTGGGCCAGAATTCATTGCTACCTGGGAAGTGGTTTAGCAACAAATAAAATTCTTTCACAATTTAAAAAATGTAGATTACATCATTACCAGAAAAAAAATCAAGTTTTTATGAATTGTTCTCTAAATTTGATCTCCACTGTATATAAAGATCTGTGGTTGACCCCAAACAAAACATGAGGTTTTAATTTTTGGGGGGACAGGCAGGACAAACAGCAGCTCCTGTAAGTCTGCCTTTGCGTCAGATCAAAGTGAAGTCACACTAGCTAAGGGGCCTTAAGTCTCAGCGAGAGGCTGATGGGCTCCTCAGGAGCTGTGAATGTGAAACTGGCAGGAGAGGAGGGCCATGGAGTGCTTTGGTGTGATACACTCTCTCCATCAAGGGGAAAAGAGCTTTTCTCAGAGGGGAGCTGGCAGGGGGCATCGCAAAAGAAGAGGTGGAGCAGATCTCCTTCATCCACGACAAAGAATTCCAGCATGTCTCCATCAAATGGAAATGTTTACACATATTCAGAATGAATGACAAATGTACTTTTGAATTTTTGTCATGGTAAGGCAGCATGTAATTGGGACACTGGACTCAAGCAGTGATGTGAGTGATGAAGGACATATTGGGGTGTTCTGTTTGAACACATTTTATACAATTATTTTCTGACTTTTTTTGGTAATCCATTTTGTGGTGGAAACAGCACAGACATACTGATCTTTTGTTTTTTGTTTTGTTATATATATATATATATGAATACTGTAAAAATGTGTGTCTGTGTGTGTGTAATATGCAAAATGTAAATATATTATATATACTATATTATATAAAACATGTACCCTCTCTTTATTATTATTAATATTACTTCATATTTCTACCTTTTACTGATTTTAAATTGTAAAAATTGCAGGTAGAATACTATCCTGCTTGCTGTATTATGGGATATATTGTTGAAAAAAAAAAAACAATAATTAAAAAATTGTGATTGATTGTATAGTGCTGATATAAAATATTTTGTACACGTTTTACAGCATTTAATTTACATTTTAAGTTGACTTCAACAAATTAGCATGTGGCTTTTTTTCTTATACAAACACTGCACAATATTCGTTTTAATTTTAAAGTATATTTGTCCTATAGTACTTTGCATGATTAATACAAAATGATTAAATATTAAAATTTAACCCAATATTTATAGTTGGCGTGGGTTTCCTCCGGGTGCTCCGGTTTGCCCCACAGTCCAAAGACATGCAGTATAAGTGAATTGAATAAACTAAACTGTCCATAGTGTATGAGTGTGAATGAAAGTGTATTGGTGTTTCCCAGTACTGGGTTGCGGCTGGAAGGGCATTCACTGCATAAAACATATGCTGAATAAGTTGGCGGTTCATTCCGCTGTGATGACCCTGATAAATTAAGTGATTAAGCCAAAGGAAAAAGAATGAATGAGTTGGGAAAAAAGAAAAATAGATGAATAAACTAATTAAAACTGTGACATTTTAATTAAGAACATTTCAATTAGAGATGACTTACAAATGAATAACGCCAACAGTAGCCGAACGACAGCTGACTTGTCTTAAGCAAGCTATGAATGGTTTTCATTCAAGGAGAGTCTGCCCACCTCATGTGAAGCTTAAAGCTTTTAAAAAGCATTAAGGCTGGGATCATGCCTCTCTTGTCTGTGGAGTTATGTAAGAAGATAAACATATCCCCCTCTCCCATGTAGGATTTTCATGTTGGACCGGAAAGAATCTATTTAGAATTCATGCAGACTGCGACTGTGGCGCTCCCCTAAATCCACTTTGACAATCCATGAAAATGTGATTTGCAGGCTAAGTCAAATCCTGAATTATTAGCTCGTCCAGTCTGGAATGATGAAGGGAGTGCGAATCATAAAATGAATAATTGATTTTTTTTCTACATTTTTTTGCTTTTAAGCTTGTGTAAAAAAAGAAAATCTCAACATTGTTGGAGTTAAATATGCAGCGTGGAAAAACAAAGTCCTGGAGCAGAATCTTTTATGCCAGCATTTATGATAATTTTCAGCAGGTGAAACAATAAACAAGTGGTAAACTAAGAGTTTAAGACCCACTGGCCATATTTGAACTCTGGGCTGTGCCATGAGTGTTTTGAGGCCATGGTCCATCACATAGAGTGTTGTCAGAGTGAGAAACATTCTCAAAACATTCTGTCAAATTCTCTTAAAAGGCACAATATGTAAATAAATAAATAAAATATCCAAAAAACACTCAAACAGTGATATATATTTTATTGACTTATATGTAGGCTACTTACAAAATCATAAAAGTTTTGACGAATGTTCAAATCGAGAGAAATAAGAATTTTTAACAAGTGACAAGGACCGTGTCATGTGTAATCATGATAATGATGTCATAAACCCTCGATTTCCTTGGGTTTATGAAAACAGGGAAACACCAATATGCTTTAAAATGTTGTGTGTTTTATTAGACTGCACAAAGCAGCCTTATTATAGAACGCTAAAATATATTTAATATCATAATAAGAGCATAACAGCACTGCTTCTTTCTGAAGAGATCATAGTGGGAAGATATTCGATTAGATTAGATTAGATTAGATTAGATTAGATTAGATTAGATTAGATTAGATT
>CAIGQZ010001336.1:31299774-31311795 GCA_903798205.1 Danio tinwini
TGATGAACCCAAGACAAGATACCTGCACCCAAGAACCGGCAGCTAGCTATCTGCAACTCTCACATGGTTGTCTATTGAAGCTAAGCGGGACTGTGCCCGGTCAGTACCTGGATAGGAGACCACATGGGAAAACTGGGTTGCTGCCGGAAGTGGTTTAGTGAGACCAGCAGGGGACACTCAACCTGGGGTCTGTGTGGATCCTAACGCTCCAGTATAGTGAAGGGGACACTATACTGCTCAGTGAGTGCTGTCTTTCCCATGGCTCTCTGTGGTCATTAAAAATCAGGATGTCCTTCGAAAAGAGTAGGGGTTTAACCCTGGCTTCCTGGGCATCTGTCCATCATGGCCACCTAACCATCCCCATATCATAATTGGCATAATTGTCTCCTCTCCACCAATCAGCTGGTGTGTGGTGTGTGGTCTGGCGCAATATGACTGTTGTCATGTCATTCAGACGGATGCTGCACACTTATTATTATTATTATTATTATTATTATTATAAGATATTCTGAATAATGTTGGCAAGAAACATTAGGGAAAAAGGCTTTTTCCAACAGTCAGTATGTCTTGTTTGTGTTCAATAAAGCAAAACAAAAAAACTCAAACAGGCTTGGAACAAGCACAACAAGTAAATGACGGGTTTTTGATTTCGATAAGACAACACAGACCACCAATATATTTTATTTTACATAATAAAGACACTTCTATTTAAAATGATTATGTGTCTTTTATCTCTAAATAGTAGCAAATCTCACAGTTACCACATCTCACTTTTAAATATTCCATTTATTGTTGTTGTTAGTGTCTATGCTTGTTCTTAAGAATTAAACTATACAGCAAGTCTGCAAATCTGCAAAACAATCAAACTAAAACAATCTGGCAGCACATCATATGTACAGAAAGACGATGGCTGGCATAATGTATCTTGTTTATGCAGTCCTTGAATAAACCAGTTAATCACTTAGGTTTTCTCTTTATAAAGACGGAATTAAATGTAGGGGGCTGTTTGTAGCTGATGATTAAAATTTAGGCATGCATCAGCGCTTTAGTCAAACATGTGGTTAACGCCTCCAGACGTCTGTGCTACCTGTTTTCGGATTCAAACTCGCTTCTCCCAGTCGGCCAAAAAAAACTCCTGAGCACACCAGAAAGTGAAAGAGCATCATCTGTTACTCGCTTAGATCGTCTGTTATTCAAATCTACATGTGGGCTCTGTCACCTACACTATGAGCCAGTTCCTGCATTAATGGACACTGCAGTCTGTTGCGGGATATTCAATATTTAAATGAAGCAGAGGTCATGGGGTACAACTCATTATGAGTAATGAGAAAACAGCATTTGCATTGCATGTATACAATGCAGCTCTGTCATCCAAAGTGCTGTGTTTTGGGCCTGTCCGTAAAGAGCTGGTGTGTAATAAACAGCTGCCAGGTATGTCTGTAAAAGCCATTGTTGGTGTAATTACAGTGATGTCATGTAATTTCAATCACGGAAGTGAATTCAGCCATCCAAGGCACACAAGAAACTTGTACAAGTAAAAATTTTGAGAGGATTATTTTATATGAAGAACTCTGAAAATATGAAAATGGTGGGTTTTTTTTAAATTACCAGCTGTGAAATTTACTTTCAGTGAGTCACCTTCATGTGGTATTTGCATTTAATATATTACACATCTCTACGGAGGAAGTGGTCTTATTCAAAAAGTCAACAGTTTCTTTTTCCCAAAGGTTCAAATCTTACATCCTAATGAACTACAGTGGAGGACTCTTAAAAATAGCGTCAACTTACTTATTGCTAAGAAAAAACACACTTTCAAATATTAAAAAAAGCTAGTAATAATAATAAATGGCTTTATTTTACCTTTTAAATGTAAAAAGCTTTTACAACTGTTTTACAAAAAATGTAGACTCTACGTCATTTGCATCTGTGTTGGATGTGGCTTAAACTTGTCCAGACATCAAGTGGAACGAAATATGTCCTTGTTCACACTTGTTTTTGTCAATCTGGGACTGTATTTATCAAGCTTCTCAAAGTGTCATTTTAGTCTTAAAGGGCACCTATGATGAAAAGCAACTTTTAAGCTGTTTGGACAGAACTGTCAGTATGTACAGTATAGTGTGTCCACTGTCATATTGGAGTGATATAAACTCAACAAGTCTCTTTTTTTATTTCCTAACATTAAAATAATACTCAAATCCGAGTGATTTTAAGGCCTACCACAAAATGACATTTGAGTGCGGTTTTCCCAACGCAATCTCACGGCAATTCGTAACTTTTTGATTTAGTGGCTAATTCGTATGAATTCGTACGATCTAATTCGTACAAATAGGTATGATTTGCTCATCACCCAATGACGGTTGAGGTTAGGGGTGGGGTTAGGTGCCACGCCTCTATTCGTACGACTGAACTCATATACACGAATTCGTACAAATTAGCCATTAAACTAACAAAACGTAAAATACTTACATTTCCTTGTGAGATCAGGCTGGTTTTCCCCACCCACCAAATTAATTGATAGGTGGCATGTCTCCATAATAACATGCTTAAACATGTCCACAGAACCTTTTTTTGCAAATACACTGGGATTAAAATATATGTTCCAACTCTCTGTGATTTATTTATACGTTTTAATTATACGTTTAAAACATTTTTAAAACAGAGCATGTTTGTAATAAAGACAGTAAAATCATTATGTAATTTTAACTGATATAATCACCACAGCCACATAATGTCAGTAAACGCTAAAGTTTGTGTGTGTGTTTGTGTACTGCAAACAGCATTTATGTGAGACTCATCATTTCAGAAAGACTTGAATAAACTCCACCACAAACACATCAAATAAACTTACTTGGTATTTTTGACTAATGATCTGGATTCCAGCTTCATCCATGTCTGTCTGTGTCACTGACGGATGTTTATCTGACGAACGCAGAAGCAGACATGCACGTGGGAACGGTGGGTGGAGAGAAGCAGCTCATTTGGACTTAAAGCCACAGGCTACAAAAACAACTGCAATATACTCAGACACTGAATTGAGTAGATTCTGGAGGCTATAATAAATAATCTGATGGGTATTTTGAGCTGAAACTTTATGAACATATTCTGGAGACACCAAAGGCTTATCTTACATCTTGTAAAAGGGGTAAAATAGGTGCCCTTTAAGTGCTGAGAATTCATAAACCTTAGAATGAACCTAAGAATAAAAGTGAGTTATCTAATTTCTTAAAGCTAGGAATCACTCTTATTAACCATTATTTAAGGTAGCTTAAAAGGTCTCTCACACTGTAAAAAAATAGTAATTTACTTAAATATGTGAGTAAACCCGTTTCCTTAACAGCAACAGGTTGAATTTACTTTAAAAGGTGAGTAAACCTTATGTAACTTGGAACTGTTAAATTGAATTGAATTTCATTTTTGAATTGAATGCACACAGTTTATTTACTTAATCATTTTAAAGTGCCCTTATTATTGTTTTGTTGTTGTTGTTGTTCTTGTTGTTGTTCTTGTTTTTAAATGACCTTTCATGCAGTGTGCAACACAGCACTAAGTGGATTTAAATAGCTGAGTTTTAAATCTGGAACTTTTTTAAAAAGTGCACTATGTGTAAAATTATTGAATTTTCGAGTTGAATCAAAGTCATTGATACATTTTCCTCCAAAAGGATCTTTAGTCATTTTGTCACAACGTTGTCCACTTGTTGCATGCACAGCCTGTGAAAACTTGAACCCCTTCCCTTGAAGCATAGGTCTCAAACGCAATTCTTAGCTCTGCACAGTTTTGCTTCAACCCTAATCAAACACAGCTGATCCAATTAATCAAGGTGTTCAAGACTACTAGAGACTATGAAGCAGGTGTGAGTTGGAGGTGGTTGGAGCTAAACTGTGCAGAGCTGCGGCCCTCCAGGAATTGAGTTTGAGGCCACTGCCTTAAAGGCTGTAGCAGATTCCAGGAGATCAGATTGCGTCATTTTGCAAAGATGATCTGCACTGTGAGGGAAAATCTTTTTTTTTTTACTGTTTAACGACAAAGCTAATCAATGGTTTTAAACTCCCTTTTCACAACAGTACCACAGTACAGCCCTAACCTGCGTTCTTGCCATTTTCCAATGGCTGTTACAATGCATGATTTGTCAGCCATTTGTTATTAAAGGAAGAATCAATACCAAAGTCTATATACATGGACCAGGGCTTTGTCTGACCTTGACAGGAACTTTGTCAGTACCCAGTTTATTTGGCTTACTTTTTCTTCCTTCAAATCACACGCTTGGCTTCATGTTCTCTGCAAATTATGTATGTAGTTGTTCGTTTCAATGGATTGAGCCACACTGACCAGAGCGCAAACACACATCTGAGCTTGCGGTCAAAGTTCAAAATAGTTTATTGTTTTTACTTGGAGTTAAGATGAAGAAGAACAATACACTGATGTCCCATGCCTCCCTGTGCATCGCTCAGCTCTATCGCATACCTAATTTTAGGCTGATCGTGGCTTCAGAGAGCAGTTGAAAAACTACACCAAAAAGTAGAATGCAGCAAACTTAATGGTGTTTCCCTGATGGATCACTCATTCTAAGAGGTTGTAAAAAGGTTTTCTTCCTTAAAGTGAACTCTAAAGCTCTAAGCAGAAAAGAACATCCTAAAGCAAATATTGTTTGTAGTAAATAAGACTTTTTAAAAATCAAATATATAAAATAATATAGCAGTGATTGACTCACATGATCATTAATAATAAATAATATTGGTAACACTTTACAATAACAGTACATGAATAATGATGTATTAATATGTAACTATTATATTAACTAATATATTACCTACACTGTAAAAAAATCTGTAATTTTACGGTTTATTTCGGACAGCTGGGGTGCCAGAAAAAATCATGAAATAATGAATGTTAAATTATAGAAATTTACTGTAAAATAACAGAGGTTTAATTACAGAAATTGACCAGAAATTTAAATGTAAGGAAATTTCTGTAATTTAACGGACGTTATTATTATTTTTTTTTTTCGGCAGCTGAGGTAAAATTACGGATATCTTTTTACAGTGTATTATATATACTATTACTTCATTATTTTCCCAGTGTTGGGTTGCAGCTGGAAGGGCATTCGCTGCATAAAACATATGCTGGCTAAGTTGGCAGAACATTCTGCTGTGGTGACTCCTAATTATTAAAGGGACTAAGCCGAAAAGAAAATGAATGAATGAATTACTTTATTATGGACTAATGATGAGTTAATATGTGCTAATCATGAACTAACTTTAACTACAACATGAGTCACATGAGTTCATGTGTGAATAACGGCTACCTTAATCACTTGTTAATGCATGCTTAATTGTTAATTATTGTTTTAATTACCACATTAGTTTATGCTTAATTCAACCAACCCATAACATGTTAACGTATAATTATAGCATGACTTTACTTGAAGGGTCACATTATCATTAACCCATTCTTAACTTCTTTTGAACTCCTTATACACATCCGTCTAGTATGTTTACACTGAATAACAATAGAAAAGTGTTCTGTCAACATCAACAGTTTAAACACAGGAGCTCATGAGTAGTTAATAATGAGTTAATGGTGATGTGCCCCTCCAAGTAAAGTCATGATGTAATTACACATTAACAGCTCATGAGTTCATGTTAGTTGCATGATTACATTATTTAACAGGAATGTACTAACAAGTAATTAAGATGGCTGTTATGTCACGGTTGTGGATATATCTGTTCTTCTTGCATGTGTGTGTGGGGGGGGTGAAGTGGGTGTGTTTGTTTGGGTTTATCTTCACCGCGTGGTGTGTGTGTGAGTGTGTGTGTGTGTGTGTGTTTACATTCATCAGCTGGGTTGTCACGTTACCACTCATATCACTCAGCTGTTTTCTATCAGCCACAGCTGTTGCGCTTTACCGCACGCATATATATGTTCAGTGTTTTGTAGATAGCGTTATCAGTCTGTTGTTTGTTTACTCCTGTGTCTACTTCCTGTTAGGTGCTCTCGCTCGATCTGGTGGTGGTGTTTCGCCATAAGTCTGTTATATTTGGACCTTATGCACGTCTCTGTTTCATTGATGTTGTTACAACTGCCTGCACTGCCGACAACTATATCAGTGAAGGACTTCATCCCAAATCGCTACTCTGATGAACTTTACCGCTGGTAAACTTGACGATTTCCTTGAGAGTTGCTCCATAGCGCTACCTTCTCCTTCCCTCGATATCTGGTGAGATATCAGTGAGAGACTTCACTTCAGCTCTGTTTCTCGGATGAACTATTACTGCTGTTTTAGCGTGTTGAATTCCTGGTGTGAGCACCCTTGCTCCACACTATATCTGGTGAGATCTATACCAGTTGTGACTTTTTAATAAATCATCTTGCATTCACTTGCATTTGGGTCTCCTGTGTATATCATTGTGACATGTTATTTACTCATGAACTCGTGTGACTCATGTTGTAGTTAAAGTTAGTTCATGATTAACGCACGCCATAACTCATCATTCGTTCATAATAAAGTAATGTTTAGTTTTCATATTAATACATCATTATTCATGTACTGTTATTGTAAAGTATTACCATAATAATAATATGAAAGATGTATAAGGGACCAAATTAGTCACCAGGTCTAACGAGAAGGACTGACTGTACATGCACTCTCAGACACTATTGGCGTTTAACATGTACACCTACCCCGCCCCTAACCCCCTCCCTCACAGTGATGTCACTTGCTCCATTGCATGTGTGCATATTCCTGAGAGTGCAAGTCTGCAGCCAGGGTACAGCAACCCCCTTTTGGGTGAAGTTTACCCCTTTAACACAAGCACAACATTTCTAAAAGATTGTATGTAGATCTTAGCAAATACAAATTTGACCTTGTATATGGTGATATGATATCTCACATGTAAATTGTTTTCAAAATTAGATGAAACATCAGAAAACACCTATGCATTCACCCCCACATAAAGTGTAAATTGGAATTCATCTCCCTACCTGACTGACGTAAATGCATCTTAATACCAGGTGTAAACAGGGCCAGTGATGATTTGAGGAGTTTGTTAGTGTTAATCATTCGCGAGGCAGGGCATATTCCCGTTAAATCAAACCCCCAAACTTCTGCCAGAGAGAAAGGAATCAAAGTCGTCACATTCCCCCAATGACCCTGGCACAGGAACGAAAAGTAATTGTTTCTGATCGCAGTATGCAGTTATTTAAGTTCTGCCTGCTATGCAATTTCAGCATGCTGACAAATTTGTGTGTATTTGAGCATCTCAAAGAGACGAGGTGACACATGTGAAAATGTGCCATTAAGCTGGCAGGTGGCTCAATTATCCTCTTCCCAGCAATTAGGCAGCACACATCGTCATCTTCAAGGGCATCGGCAAATATGTTTTCTCACTTGTTTTCCAGAAGGATGAGTCAGCCGCAGCCAGCATAATTTCACCCAATTGTTTCCAAGTCGGAGAATGACATTTTACAAAACTACAAACTTCCGGCGCTCACCCCTAACAACTTGTGGAGTATGGACCAGCTTTTTGTTTACACCCTGCCAACAGCAAATATCGGACAAAACTGCCTATTTGCACTTGGCAGAAGGAAAACGTTCACACCATCCCCCGCACACCATGCAGATCTAACAAACAGCATTTTAAAAGAGGGGTGCACAAGTAAACCAAGCCCGTCTGATTTAATGATGTGTTATTGTGAGACACATTCGCCGACCCGAGAGGGGCTGTACATGGAGACGTGGAGGGAAGGGAAAAAAAGCTGTGTTTGGAAATGTGTCTGGGATCCACAATGATGAACTGTCTCATCAGAACATAGAGAGAAGGTCGCGTTCTGTCATTGGCGCTCATGACTTGGAAATGTGGAGTGATATAAACACACTCTTCAGTGCTGAGACCACAACCCTTTGAGTTGTTAGAGGGATAGTTCATACAAAAATCTCCCTGGTCTTGTCTCCAATGCTGTGTACACTTCTTTTTTTTTTTTCTTGTTCCACAAAAGAGGAATTTGAAAAAGGCGAATAGCAATAAGTATTGGGCCTTCCAAAAAAAAGATGTATCAAAGAATGGTCACTTGTGACATTTGTCGTATGTTCAAATTGTTATTTTTTTAAATGATACAGTTTGGTAAAAAACAAAAAAAACAAAAATATATAAATAAATTGAATGTATTACCAGCAGTGTAAAGTAACAAATACTCAAACTACTGTAATCGAGTAGTTTTTCTCAGGAATTGTAATTAACTTAGTAATTTTAGAAATGGGAACATTTACTTTTACCTGAGTCCATTTTTAGTGCTGTTTCAGTACTTTTACTCCACTACTTTCCTTCAACCTGCAGTCACTACTTCATTTTTTTCTTGTCTATGGGGATTAAAAAAATCTGTCCTGTGATTTCTGTCCAATTGAATCGCACATGCAGTAAAAGGTAAATCGCATCATAATGAACTACCTTAAGACATGGGTGATTTATAATTGCAGCAAACTGTTTGGAAGCATTAAAAGTGTCCAAGAGGATGTCTAAAATCGTCACACGCAATGACCCAGAGACTATTTAGATGCATGTCACTGATGAGAAGATGGCGGATGTTTACTGTATGATGACCGAAATGGCCTTAAACACCCAGCAGGCAAGACGTCAACATAACGTCAGTTTGACATTGTACCCCAAAGTCGTAGGAACGTTGCATTTTGTTTGGAAATGAAAATCGGTTGACATCAATGTCCTACATCCAACCTAAAATCAACCAAATATCAACATCGTATGATGTTACAGCTTAATGATGTGTGGACGTTTCCACTATGACATCTAACAGACGTTGGATAAGATGTTGGCTCGACGTTGGATTTTGGTCACTTTCCAACACAACCTAAAATCAACCAAATATCAACTTCATTTGACATCATTATTGGACACCAAAATAAGATTGTTCTTAGACACTGGCTAGACATTAAATTTTGGTCACCTGACATCATGACCTAAATCTAACCTAATATTAACGTCTTATGCTGTTGTGTGCATGCTGGGCAATAACTAAATGCACTACAGAATGTTACGTGTACACACATCCACAAATTACATGTAAATACATCAGCTTTTCACAGCTTAATACTCACTACTCACTACTCTCATACTTTGAGTAATATTTACAGATACTTTTACTTTACTTGCACTACATTTTTAGGCAAGTATTGGTACTTTAACTTAAGTATGACTTTTCAGTACTCTTTCCACAACTGTGTATTATGAAAAGTTCTGATCATGTTAAGAACTGAATTGTTAGACATTGTACAGTGGAATCAATATGTACAAACTGAATTTTTTAAACTTAATAAACATATTAGCATGCTTATGGTGTATGAAAAGAACATGTCCACATGACAGATGGCAAAATCAAGACTGGACATGGTCATTACATTAGTTAGGATATTTATACAGTGTCTACTGTTGTCAGGTACTGTAGGTTTCCTTCATAATGTCACTTTTTTATTGATATAAAATGTCCTGTTTGTCCCTCAAAACTGTTATCTTGGCAATCCTTTAAGTAAACCTTAATTGTTATTTATATATCATTTGGATTTAGCCGATCTAAATCTTTGCTTTTGAGAAGACGAACACAAGCAGCCTCTGAGGTAACATTCCATTGGCAGCAACATAACATCAATAAAAATTTACTTGGAAAAAGTATCAGTGAAATTTCTTTACAGAGTTGAATCTCTCCAGAGAATCCTTTAAAAACAATCACAGACCGATGTCAACAGATGCCGATAGATTGACACTATAATCTCGCAACCCCTGAACCAAAGCTTATCCATTTTTGATCTATCCATAGTTTATTCACAAAGTTCAGGACAAATGTGGCAACCAAATTAATTCAATAAGACAGAACCATATTTATACAAAGATGCCCCATTTTACCACTGTGGACTTGTTGACCCCCATTTGCCATTTTGGAAAATTTAACATAGCACTTACTGCTGAGATTAGTTTTTTAACCAAAGGCAACTTTTTAATGCTGTGTTATCTCACACTTTTACTTTGTGTTAAGTTAGTTTTTCAAAACTGAAGTCTATTGCAACTTGCTCTTGACCTTTGCAACATGGCAGATGGTTTACATAAAACAACCTAAAGAAAAAGCCATGAATGAGGCATTGATGTTTATTTATCTATAGATGGGACAAGCTATGGAAAGAAAAAGTGCACTGGACCAGGAATAAACTCCCTTATTGTTGAGTGCCAGTGTTCTTACATCCTGTCACGTGGAGTATTCTCCAAAGGGCTGTGCATTGTGGCACGGTGGTTAAGTGCTGCCTCTGGACTGAGATATATTTTACAGTTTTGATGAATTGGATTGTTTTTCTCACATTCTTGCTAGTTGCTGAATATTCTTGATCAAATTATTGATCTGTTTGAAACGCCTGAAACAACTGAATTGTTTGAATCTCCTAAAATGATTGAACTGTTTGAATCTTATGAACTGAAGGAATTGTTTTAATCTCTGGAACTGGCTGACCTGTTTGCGTCTCCTGAATTGAGTGAACTGTTTGAATTTTATAAATTGTTTGAAACTACTGAAACATTTGAACAGTTTGAAACTCCTGAAATGATTGAACTGTTTAAATCTCTAGAATTGAATCTATTGAACCAAAGAAACTGTTTGAATCTCCAGAACTGATTGAACCATTCGGATGACTGAATCCCCTGAACAGTTTGTGTCCCTGCCCAAACCTCTTTCCCAGAATTCTCTTGAGACTACAGCCTTCCTTCAGTCTGTGTCTGTCCCTCATCTCACCATGGGTGTTCCAGGTACCAGCTCCTCTGGGTTGACAGATGTCTGCCTCCAGTTTCTAAGCTGCAAAGATAACCTCAGTCCTTCAACCCATCGTTTTCACATTGGCTCTATGCTCCCTCTTCTCCACTGTGGTTTGTTGACCCACCAGTTCTGCAAGTTCTGCACCTTGGTCAGTCATCCTCCTACCTCCCCCTTCAGACAACATTCCTCTGGCTACACTTTGTCCCTCTTTCTTTTGGGCTCCTCCTTCCCTTCGGCTCCACCTTAGTCACACCAGCTCCACTGTGGTCTTCCAGATCCCTGCTTTTATGATGGTGGCTCAAGCCATCAGCTCTGCCTTGGCCAGTGCCTAAATTGTAAATTGCAATGTCCCGGAACAGATTGGGGTAATGGATCCGGCATGTTACACGAGGATGGAGAGGTGTCGCGTGCGAAAGTGGAGAGGGTTGGGAAGTCGCGGAAGAAAGTGAAAGTGAACAGCGGATGGGGGAAGAGGGCGGTTGAGGAGGGGGATCGTTAAAATTAGGTGCCATTTGAATCTTATAGGCATAACTTTAACTCTGCAGCGCTCCATCTCAGTCTTGGGGTCGGCTGTTAGGCTTTGTTGGTCTGTTGGTCAGGCTAGTTGGTTTGGTGTGTTCAACATGTTACCTCTTGTTGGGTTAGTATCGGAGCTTGTTGGCCCGATTCAGCGTGTAGAATTAGCATCAAGCCATCAGCTGAAGAACGCGCTTTGACTGGTTATTAAGCAACAAATCAGAGTGTGAGTGTGATGTTGTGAAATGATGTAGCAAGTAAACATTTCAAACCAAGAGGGAACATTTCTCAAATATTTGCAAACGATATGGATTATCAGACATATTTTTATGAGTGAATCTCTCTGTGGTAATAGTTACTGTGATAATTGTACTAAATTCTGCTTTGTTTACATTTTGTCTGTGCACGTTGAAAGTTAGGTTTCTCTTTGTGGAACAAGAAAACAGACTTGATCTGCCACCTGCTAAATGAAATGTCACATTCTCCTGCATAGGCGTATAATGTGGCTCTTGTTTCAGTCTGCTTTTGTCAGTTTGGTGTGTTCAAGTGCAGTTTTTTGGCCCAAATTCGATCCTATGCAAAGTGACAACAAAATTGGGTTTTGTTGGTGCTAGTTTGTCATTGGCTTGGTGTGTCCTGGCCCTTAGGTTCTACCTCCATCAGCTCTGTCTCTATCGTTCAGCCCATGGTGTCGCCATT
>CAIGQZ010001336.1:31341795-31358093 GCA_903798205.1 Danio tinwini
ATATTAAATAATACTTATACAAGTATATACTATAAAATAAGTATATAATACTTTTTGTTTTGATTAAATCTATATCTTTTTTTCTATATGTATATATTCTAAATCTACATCTGTTTTCATAGACATACAACATATTAGGGCAAGTTTTTTATTGGCTCAAGCAATAAAATATATGTGAACCATTACCCCTTTTATTTTTAATTGGATGAATAGAAACTTTTTTTGTGTATGCACGTCACATATTTTTCACAATCTATTTTTTGTACTTTACATAGAGATCCTAACACATAAATGTTTTAAAACGCAACCTTTAAAACTTATTTTAAACCATGTAGTTCAAAGATGCCATGTAAAGTTACCATTAGAACCAAAATGTGTCAGCTATGATTATATTAATGCTTATATATCGAATCTTGTATCTGAAAATACATGCTCAAACAGATGTTCCATATGATATTATACACATACTTTAATATTTTCCTTTGTTCCTTGCAGCAGAATCAATATCAGCTTCCCTGTGAAGAGTCTCCCGGTGAGGCGCAGCTCTGAAGTCCATTTTTCGATCAGTTTGATGTATTTTGCTTTGGATCTCATGTGATCTAAATGTAGTAAAGCGGTCCAGCTTTCTTCCGTAGCCTCTGGCCTGACCTCAGCTGAATGGCAGCTTGATGTTTTGATTAAGTCTGAGAAGTTTTCCTGAAGCCACAGCATTAAGCCATGGACCATGGGCTCTGCTTGAAGTGACTGTGCTGTGTCCAGTAAACGGCATCTCAGGTCATGACACTGTTTCCTTGATAAGTGGCTGGAGCTGATGCTGATATCTGGAGGAGTGTTGGGGTATTCAGGAGAGATGTGGAAGAGGACGTCTAGTGGTATCTTCTTGTTGCTGTTGTCTATCAGCTTGTGTATGCAGAACACGATTCCTTTCTCAGCTGCATAGCATTAAAACATAACAGGACATGAGATTTAAACAGATCATAAACAACCCATTATTGGGTTAAAACGGTTCTGTGTATAAACAGACTATGATCTGCAAATGAATGTAAACTGATTATTACACTTGAAATATAATTTAAATACTTTTGTGAAACAATAACATTTTAAATACTGAGGGTCATACACAGGGTCACACATGATCCTCTGTATTTAAAATATTCTATAAAACTTACCAAAAGCTGTCTTACGCTGATGTAAGAGCTGCCTTGGCATTGTCTTATTTATTATATTTTAATAAATGTCTGACAGTGTTGACAAAAAAGAAAACAACTTTAAAATCTTATAAAACATGCAAATGTCAAAGGAAAACAGCATTACTTCGATATGGGATGTCATTAAGTGTTGCTTTTGAGAAACAAGCTATTTTTCATTGTTTAAATAATATCTGTAGCCTTTAATTGCATAAGAATGACTGAATCCCTTCATGTGAACACACTGATGAACATGGAGAATGCCATAAATTTGATTGATAGATAGATAGAAGGATGGATGGATGGATAGATGGATGTGTTGAATCAATTTTATTTAGGGCTGCACAATATATTGTTTTAGCATCGATCTCACAATGTCAGCATCCGCAATAGTCACATCGCAAGATATGCAATGTTGAGTCTGAATTGCAGTTGACCAGGAGTCACAGAATTGTATTTAATTACTTTATTTACACAGAATATATGTGATTTATGCAACTTTTTTTCTTACTTTTAATTTGTCATGTTTCTTGTCCAAATATCTACATTTCAAAGCATAAACAAGATTATTTTACTTACCCCATTGGCAGATTATATTGCTTGTTTTAAGGTAAAACTCCTAATTTTGGCTTAATTCTTCTGAAATTGAAAACAAAACAACATTTGTACTTAATCTAAGACTTTTTAGATATGTTGATTAGAAACGATACAAAACAAATAGTGATTATTCATTGCGATTCTTTAATTTCTGTAGCTGAATACTGTTAAACTCCCCAGAAAACCATCAAATAGAGCTATTCAAACTCATGGAACTGTATTCATATAGCAATATTTAATTGCAGAAAAACAAATCGCAATATCAGATTTTTCCAATATCGTGCAGCCCTAATTCCATTAATAATCCATCATAACTTTTACAGTTAAAAATGTTTTAATTTTTAAACTTATTTTAAATGGCCTGCGATGGTACGTTTTCCCTTTAACAAAAGATCAAAAGAAAATTGGCACACTGCTACTTTAGCTCTCAAAAGTCTTTTAATATCACAACGTTTCGACCTACATGGTCTTTACCAGGTCTGACGAAGACCATGTAGGTCAAAACATTGTGATATTAAAGGAAGTTTGAGAGCTAAAGTGGCAGTGTGCCGATTTTCTTTTGATCTTTTGCTACTGTGTTTATTTTTGATCGAGCACCTGCCTCTGATTTTTAGAGGTGCGAACCTTTCTGTTACACGTTTTTCTCTTGACATCAGGAATCAGTGAGAAGACTTTTCAGTTTAAAGTACATAGTTAAGTATATAGAATTGATTTATAGTTTAGTAGTTGTATATGCAGTTATTGAGACTTTCATCTCATGAAAAATAAAACAAGCGTGTTTAACTCTGTAATATGTGTAGAAAACCATGTACAGAAAACATCTGGAAAGAAAAAACACTAAAATCTGAGACTCAGGATGCTTTCACACTGGTGAATCGATTCATTTGTTCCGAAATAAGGATTAAAATTGTTACATTGTTGCTCTTTGTTCTTGGTGCGGTTCGCTTTCACACGGCAACGTTTCTAAACGGACCAAAACAGCTAAAACAAGTCAGGTGTGAGTAAACTGTCCTCACATTGGTCAGTTTCACGGTTTATTTTGAAGAGTCCCGCTAAGCTGTCGGGGGTGGTTTGGTGGTGTTTGACAGGGTGCGCGCGACATGTCTGAAGAGCGAGGAGGGATGCGGTGGGGAGGGGTGATGAGAAGGGTGCGCGACGTATTTTGAGGACCGGGAGGGAGACGCGCGATTTCCGGGAGATTATCACTCGTTTGCGGACATCAGGGAGTCTCTGTGCATTTGCAGGAGACTCCCGGAACTTCCGGGAGACTTGGGATGTCTGGAATGACCTCCCGCTCTACTCATAATTCTCTCTTCATATTGCCGTATGCCTATTACATATTCATAAAACACTGTGATATAGCCGGGCTCGGATTGTAGCGATTGCTTTGGCGCGGATCTGTGCGCGATTGGCCTGTTCACATATGCCAAACGAACCGCGCTAACTGGGCAAACGCGCCAGGTTCGGAACAAAAATCCAAGTGTGAAAGCACCACACTAAGCAAAACAAAGACTCTATTCAGTTTATTAGTGAATCGGTTTGCTTTTTGTGGAATTTATCTTAAATATTAGATATATATGTAACTATGTAAAATTGATTCAAAATTCACAATTATTATAAATAATATAAAGACTCTTTCATTCATTTATTCATTCATTCATTCATTCATTTTCTTTTCGGCTTAGTTCCTTAATTAATCTGGGGTCGCCACAGCGGAATGAACTACCAACTTAATTATCCGGCATATGTTTTACACAGCAGACACCCTTTCAGCTGCAACCCAGTACTGGGAAACACCCATACACACTCTTTTACTCACATACATTATGGCCAATTTAGCTTATTTAATTCACCTATACCACATGCCTTTGGACTGTGGGGGAAACCGGAGCACCCGGAGGAAACCCACGCCAACACGGGGAGAACATGCAAACTCCACATAGAAATGCCTGACCCGAGGCTTGAACCAGCGACCTTCTTGCTGTGAGGCGATCGTGCTACCCACTGAGCCTATTATAAATATAATCTAAAATATATAAAATAATTTATTATAAATATTATATTACCCTAAACTTGGGCTGCAAAATTATAGTCCTTGTCAAAACTAGTTCATTCGTTACAGTACGTTACTTCTGTAAAACTTATGTTAAATTAATAACATGAATTTCTGATTTTTTCAGTACTGTTTAATAACGATACAAAACATAAAACAACATATACATATCAACTGTGGTATTTTGCAGGAAATAGTGGTTATCGTGCTAAAATAGTTTAAGAAGTGCAGCGTTAATAAGCAACTTATAAAGCTGAACTCACATGACTCTTCCAGCACCTCGAATTCGTCTTGCTCGCAATATATGGCGGATAAAACGGACAATTCATCAAACGCTTCCTTTGACATTTTCCTTTTGTGAAAGTTGACATTATTCGTTAACTTGCTCTCATGCTAACGTTCACATATCACCAGTTTGTTATTGAACGACACTGTCATATATTTCGAGTAGAAACAAGAGCTGAGAAAACCAGTTCCGCCTTTAAATAACAACTGCAGGAGTCCTTCACATATATTTTTTTTCAGTCTATGGTATGTACACTCGCCGGGTTGTTGAGATGCTCCTAAAACAGATCTAAAGGATCACTGTTTTAATGTTATACTTGTGTTACTTTTGAGTAACGTAAGATTATGTGTGTAGTGAATTAGTTCGTATATCTGAGTAGCTTCATGTTTACTTTTTTATAAAAAAAAAAACAATAATATTTTATTTAAGATCAAATCTCTATTCTATGATGACTGGTTATTATATTTCATGTTAGCCAGTTCATTAACTGTCGTGCAGTGTTATGTTATATGCACTTATATTGTAATTGTGTATTGACTCCACTAGAGGGACACCTTGGTATAACTACTGGGTTCTACGGCTGAAATGCATGTGATGGTTAGCAGTTGGAGCTGCTTGTGATCTGTTAAATAAAAAGTGTTTCTGAGTTATACCTCTTTGTGTACGCAGTCTATAATATACACTGCACTAGCAGGAAACACTACATGGTGTCAGAAGAGAGTCGTTTATGAACTCAAGCCAGCAGTTGACAGCAACTTGATGAAGAAAATGAGCTCATCCTGACAAAAGTGAGTCTGCCATAGTGAAAAATAAACATGGGTCTGTTCAGATTACCATCTCCATTAGTCCTGTCTGGGACTACAGGTGAAAACTGGAGAAGATGGATACAGCGGTTCAACATTTATATGACTGCTACAGGATCAGACTCAAAAACTGAAAGATTGCCATTCTGCTTCATGCTTTAGGAGAGGAGGCATTAGAAGTATATTACTCACTGTATGTTGAGCCGGAAGGGGAGAATGAAACAATGCAAGATATAGTAACTGCAATGGAGAAGTATTGCTTACCAAGAATAAACATTGTTTTTGAAAGGCAACAGTTTTGGGCTTATCCCATGCTTGATGTGGTTACCATCGATAAGTATGTCACAGAACTAAAACAAAAGAGTAAGGACTGTGAGTTTGGCTCTACAGAATCTGGCATGATAAGAGACAAGATTGTGTTCAGTATCAGTGATCAGCGTTTAAAGAAAAGGCTCCTAAGAGAAACAAACTTGACCCGTGAAAAAACTGTGGACATTTGCTGAGCGGCAGAGGCAGCAAAAACACAGATTCAAGCAATGGGGGGAGTATTCAATTCATCTTTATTTGTATAGCGCTTTTACAATGTGGATTGTGTCAAAGCAGCTTCACATAGAAGATTATAGTGAATTGAAACAGTGTCAGTTCAGTTTTCAGAGTTTAAGTTCAGTTCAGTTTAATTCAGGTCAGTGTGGTTTTATATTCACTGCTGAGAGTCCAAATACTGAAGAGCAAATCCATCGATGCGCAGCTCTACAAGCCAGAGGCGACAGCAATGAGAAAAAAAACTTCACTTCAAAAACTTGGCAAAAGTGAAGGATAAAAACCTCGAGAGAAACCAGGCTCAGTTGGGCACGACCATTCCTCGTATGGCCAAACGTCGTGTGCAGAGCTGCAGTCTAGACGCCGGAGGCTGGAGAAGCTAGACGTCAACGAAGACTCGGCTGTCCCTGGAGGTCACAGGAATCACAGTCTCATGCTCTCCACTCCTCCATGACCACCACAGCTGCTACTCAGGAAGCGGCCTGGTCCAGGATTGTGGAACCTTGGGATCATTTCTTCACAGGTATTGGATTGCATCAGTGGCACTGCATAATCTCTGGGTGTCTTGGGATGAGTATACCCAGGTGGAAATAGAGAATAAAGAGAATAATTAGCGTAGCTGCTGTTCAAAGTGTATATAAATGAGATGCGTGGAGCACATTCATGCATACCGCTATGTGATGCATTGAGTGTATGCTTTACTAAAAATATAGGTCTTTAATCTAGTTTTGAACTGCGAGAGTATGTCTAAGCCTCGAACATTATCAGGAAGGCTATTCCAGAGTTTAAAAGCCTTAAATGAGAAGGCTCGACCTCCTTTACTCGACTTTGCTATTCTAGGTACTTCCAGAAGCCCTAAGTTTTGACATCTTAAAGAGTGGGTTGGATTGTAGCGAGACAGAAGGTTGGTTAGACAAACAGGAGCTAGATTATTTAAAGCTTTATAGGTAAGAAGTAATATTTTAAAATCAATACGAAACTTAACAGGCAGCCAGTGTAAGGAGGATAAAATTGGGATGATATCATATTTTCTAGACCTGGTAAGAACTCTGGCAGCTGCCTTTTGTACTAGCTGAAGTTTGTTAATAGAGGATGCTGGGCAGCCAGCAAACAGAGCATTACAGTAATCCAGCCTAGAAGTCATAAAAGCATGAACTAGCTTTTCTGCATCTGAGATGGATAGCATACTTAGTAACTTCGCTATATTTTTCAGATGAAAGAAGGCAGTTTTTGTGACATGAGATATATGATTTTCAAGAGTTAAATTGCTGTCTAATATAACACCCAGATCCTTTATAGTAGAGCTACTGCTAACTTTGTATTCCTCTAATTGTAGGTTGTGTTGTGAGATAAAACTGTTCACGCCATTAAGAAGACAAAAGATGTAAAACAAAACAAAATATTTGCAAGAAAGTCATCTTAACAGCAAAAAAACAGTATCATTTACCTGCAAAAAGTGTGGAAAATCTCACCTTCCAAGACAGTGTCTGGCCTTTGGCGCAACATGTCATACCTGTGGCAAATCCAATCACTTTGCCTCAGTGTGCCTGTCTCAACAAAAAGACACAAAGTCTAAACAATATAGAAATATCATGGTTGATTCATTATTCATCGGATCAGTGGAACTGAACCAGACAAGGTGTTCAGTACAGAACGCATGGTACACAGACATAGACATTGGAAATGTGACAGTGAAGCTTAAATTGGACTGAAGCCAATATAACACCCCTGAACATTTATCAATCTCTGCACAAAACAGCACTGTTGCAAACAACTTGGACTATGCTTGTGGCCTATGGTGGAACAAAATTAAAGCCAGAAGGGGTGGCCCACCTTCAGTGTGTCACACTCAAAGTGTAAGTTTGCTTACCCTTTTACATCACCAGGCACTTTTCCATTCCAATACTTGGTATGGAAGCATGTGAACGAATGCAACTGAGTTGAGACTGTTGTAATTAAGCATTCTACCTCCAAAGAGGAGCTGATAGCACAACATCCAACAGTCTTTGAAGGGCTCGGTCATTTTCGGGTGAACATCTTATTCTTATTGATCCAAAGCCAATTCCAGTCATACAAAAAAAAAAACTGAAAAATTCCCTTAGCAGTGTTGGGCAAACTAAAGGATACACTGGATCAGCTGTTGCAAGTAGATGTTATAGCACCAGTCACCACTGTTTGGGTCAACAGCCTTGTTATCACTGAAAAAAAGAATGGGTCATTATGAGTGTGCCTGGATCCTGGTGACCTTAATAAAGCTGTTCTTTGTCAACACTTCTCTATTCCAACAACTGAAGATGTCCCGTGTAAGCTTTCTGGAAAGAAAATTGTCTCTGTCTTTGATGAAAAGGACGGCTACTAGCAAGTCAGACTCGATACAGAATCCTCTCTACGTAACACTCCATGGGGTAGATATAGACTGAAACGTCTGCCGTTTGGTGTCAAGTCTGCTAGTGAAGTTTTCCAGCAGTACAACAATAAAGTGTGCGGAGACATAGACAGTGTACACGTTAGCCGATGATATGATTGTCGCTGCTGCCACAGAACAAGAACATGATGTCATTGTTGCTGAAATTATGCAGAGAGCAGAAAACCACAATGTGAAATTCAACCCCCGACAAGATCCAGTTCAAGGGGAACAATGTACATTTCATGGGCCATGCGATAACTCCACAACGTGTGAAAGCAGATGATGGCAAGATATAGGCAGTAGCAAGCATGCCAGCACCCGAGACAAGCACTGTGCAGTGTCTTTTGGGCATGATACAATATCTTGCACCATTTATTAAAGGAGAGGCATCACTGATGGCCACTCTTAGACAGCTGTTGAGAAAGGACATTGCCTTCCAATGGCAACCAGAACATGACGAGGCCCTGTCTGCACTCAAGACAGCACTGACCAACACACCAGTTCTCAGGTACTATGACCCCAACACAGCCGAGGTCATATAATGTTGTCAATGAAGCAGGACAACAGTTTCGCCGCAACAGATGCCACCTGAGGAAAACAAATCACAAGTACAGAGAAACATTGGATCCTGTGGATGAGACCCACAACGATATACATGCTCACATCCGAGGGCACAAGAAGTAACAAATCCGTCTGTAGAGTGTCTGCCAGATCAACCTTTACATAACAGCAGTACCACAACCCCCAGAAGTGGTCGGGTTGTGAAAGTTCCTGTAAGGTTCCACATTCCAGCCAGGACTACTGTATGAACTGACTATGTATATAGATTTTCCTAGTAAATAAGGTTAGGCATATTTAAACTTTGGACTGCTTATTTGACACATTGTTTGCTATAGTGTTATATGCACTTATAATGTAATTGTGTATTGACTCCACCAGAGGGCCACCTTGGTTTAACTACTGGGTTCTACGGAGTCAGTGAGGGAGACTGAAATGCATGTGATGGTTAGCAGTTGGAGCTGCTTGTGTTCTGTTAAATAAAAGTGTTTCCCTACATTAACAATTAAAAGCTTCTTAATTACCATTATTGGATTCGTACTTTTATTGATATTGTGTATCTGGAAATGTCCACTCCTCGCATTCATGGTGCAAGAGAGAACACCATCAACTTTCGGCACAAACCTTGGACAGACTTAAAGGTTTACTAATTTGAATCAAGGAGAGATCAAAAAGCAGAAACTTCTGGTTCCAGGCCCCATCATTTTTTTTTATTTATTTATTATTATTTATTTATTTTTATATATAATTTTTTATTAATTAATGTATTTTTCTTTTTTTTAATCAATTTTTGTCTTTTTTATAGTAATTTAAGGTTCCCTGTTTGGGCTTCTAATAACTATTCTTCATTGTCGTAGACCTACTTCAGTACGGTTTTGAATACCTATAGTTGCAATCTGAATTATTGAACCCCCTTTGAATTTTTTCATTTTTTATTTTTCCCAAATGATGTTTAACAGAACAAGGAAATTTTCACAGTATGTCTGATAATATTTTTTCTTCTGGAGAAAGTCTTATTTGTTTTATTTTGGCTAGAATAAAAGCAGTTTTTAATTTTTAAAACCCATTTTAAGGTCAAAATTATTAGCCCCTTTAAGCTATTTATTTTTTCCATAGTCTACAGAACAAACCATCATTATACAATAACTTGCCTAATTATCCTAACCTGCCTAGTTAACCTAATTAACCTAGTTAAGCCTTTAAATGTCACTTTAAGCTGTATAGAAGTGTCTTGAAAAATATCTAGTCAAATATTATTTACTGTCATCATGTCAAAGATAAAATAAATCAGTTATTAGAGATGAGTTATTAAAACTAAATTGGGAAAAAAATAAACAGGGGGGCTAATAAATCAGGGGGTTGAATAATTCTGATTGCAACTGTATTTCTAACTGTCTGTTACCATTCTTTTATTTATTTATCTTTTACTGGCTTATTTTTACCCTTAACCTTAGATACAGATTTGGTTTTATTGCCTTTATTGTTTTGGAATTAGTTTTATGTATTATATTTATGTGTGTACGCATATATGTACATATAGTAATTTATTTTATTATTTTTATTTGTTTTAATATGTCCTTGTCATTTACTCTTCAGTTTCATTTTTACTGTCACTATTGTTGTTATTCAGAATCAGAATCAGTTTTATTGCCAAGTGTGCTTCACACACACAAGGAATTTGTTTTGGCAACAGAAGCTTCCAGTGTACATAAAGTGACGAGTGACAACACAAAATTAAATACAAGAAAAGAAAAGGCAATAAACATTAAACAGAGATGCAGTCAGTCAAAAAGTGCTGGATGTTGAGTTGTATGTACAGATATGCTGTAAATATACAGGTTAGAAGGTGTTGTGTACAAGTGCGTATGAGAAAGTATTGCACGTTTATTGCACAGTAGAGGAATATTTAACTGTTCATGAGGTAGATGGCCCGAGGAAAGACATTTTTTCTGCCGCGATCACACTAGAGTTTGAGCACGCACAATTCTATCATACGGCGCTGTGAAAAGTGGCGGGATTAAACAAGATGATTATACATTAAAAGAGAGCCATTGATCTATGTTTTTTAATTTTATACAGAGAGGTCATGTGGTTGGTGTTAAGAGGTCATAGTCAAGCTTGAACTTTGCTACACAGCGACATGCGAAACTTATAGCACAAGCTTACGGTTCCAGTCTGTTGCATTCGCATGTGTTTGAATGAAAGTCTACGGGGCGAAAAGTCCAATGTGACCGCGGCTTCACTAGAAATTTATCATGAAAATAAACTGCTAATGCTTACCGGATGTTGCGCATCAGTTTTAGGTTTAACTTACTTAATCTATTTAAACATAATCTATATTTAATGTATTTTATTTATCTGTTTTCCCTTTCTAATTGATTTATTTATTCTATAATTGTATTTATTTTATATCTCTTATCTATTTCAGAAATGACCATATACATACACACTAATATAATTGGACATGTACAAATTTTTATTCTAATCTTTGTAAAACAAATGTAAAGGCCAAAAACACAGAAGAACTTTAAAACATTTTCATTTCTAGTAGCATCAACAGCAAAACTAACAGAAGGTTATTTTTAGCCTGCATAACATATGGATTCAGAAATGATATCGCAATGTGCGCATCTGCAATATTCACATTGTTGACCAGGAGCCATAGTTGTTTAAAAAAGTGGAAGTCTGCCTTTATCTGCCTGTGTTTTTAAGGCCTGTGACTGTTTGAACATTACAAGAGAGGTTAAAGCATTAAGGCACAAGATATTGTACCATTTGTAACTTGAATAAAGATATATTTTATTTATTATGTATACAATGAAGACAGTGATGCAGTGTTATTTTATATTTGAGTTTTCCTGAATACTGTTGTATTGCTTGTAGTTTGTTTATTATATTTATGCAGTCAATCTGAATTAATGAACATTTTCCAAATGGATTATTGAAGGCGTCTGCTGAAAATTCTTCATTCTTTATCAAAGAAAAATAATAATATAATAATCACAAAGTCAGATTTTTCCAAATATCGTGCAGCCCTACTCGTAAGCCCTACTCGCCCTGCTTTGGAGCTGCAAACAATAAATCTCTGTAGTAACTTAATTTAGCTTAGTTAAGTCTGCTTTCATGCCACTGAGTCAAGGCTCAATTGAGCTGGGATAGCTTGAATAATGCCCTCCTGGGGTTTGTTCTTCATACGTGGATTACTCAATCAGCTGGATTTGGTTATTGAGCATTTGACACAATCCAGGATCGTTTCATTCTTCAAAACTCATCTGAGAGTTGTTGTCAACAGTTCTGGTAGCTCAAACCTGCTCGAGAGCAGGCTTATTCCATATAAACAGGATTAGATCGGGATTACAGTATAAGCTATAGGTTATATACACTTGGGAAAATAGTAAAATAGTTAAAAATGTTTCTGTATATTTAAGTTTAAATCATGGAATTAAATATCAGTTTAAAATAATATAGAAATAAAACTTAGGCAATCTGCACCTGAATAAAAGTGCAAAAACTGTCACGGGTGGTTCTCCCTAAGGGGTTTAAAGAGAACATTTATTAATATGGACTTTTTAGATACAAACATGTATTGTTTAAGGTGCCGACCCAGCTTTAGTATAACTTCTGTATGATAATAGACTTAAACAATATTTGACTGTTTTTGTTTTAGTTGTTTTAACACAATGATGAATTCTTTCATGGTAACTTCTGACTCAATTCTATAACATTAAACATGGAATTTTCTCAATAATTTGCAATAATTCAATTCAGGATAACCAATAAGTTTTAAGTGGTCACTTATTTTTATTTTCCCCCAGGGCTGTAAGTATTACATGTTGGATGAAATAATCCATGAATTATTTCAGTCATGTGTTTTAGTGAAAGTAGACTCAGCCAAGACATTAAAAACGTTTTTTTATTAAAAATATTCTTTCAATGAAGACAATTAATAAATATTTGAGCTATAAATATTTAATTCTTAGGGTCATTATGACTATAAAGCTCCTTTGAGACAAAAAAGTTTGAGATTTTTGATTTAACCACATAGTTGTTGTATTCATTAGACCTTGTAAGAAATAATGTTGGTCAAGCTCCTGCACCTTTATAAATAAACTGCAAGCAGACAAACAGTAAACAAACCTCAAATTGTGTCAACCCTGTCATGGACAAATAAGTAGTATAAGTATATTTTCACTGCAGTGTGATTATTAAATGTATATTTTCAGAAAGGTTATGTCCATTTACCAACCCAACTTTATAGATTATGAAAAAAGTCTATTTATATTAATCAATTGATGGACAAAACATTTAATTCCCAATAAAATATGCAATCGTTGCTCATGCTTTTCAAAATAAAACCCAAGATCTAAAATATTTTGTCAACATTTCAAACAATATTAACTGGCCTTTAATGGTTAATTAAGAAATCACACAAGATGTCTTGCTTAGGTTATAAATAACTTATATTATTATTATAATATAATATTATTATTATTTTCATAAAAGCTGAACATGACGGTGGAAAACAAGACGACAGGGTGGACATTGGCATGACAGGGTGGACAAAGGCTTTATTTAGTGAACTAAATATGGAGGAACATTTGAAAAACAACAGGTACAGCAAAAAATAATAAAGGGTTAATATAAAAGGGTTGTAAAAGTTTTTAAGAACTCAACTTCTGTTTTCACTAATACTGCAAACCACTGAGCCACCGTGCCGCCTCTTCTGTTATCAATTAGGTTTTATCAATATGCAAATTAATGGAAAAATAAACAATTATTGTTCTTCAAATTTAAAACTACAACTCAAGTTAAACACCTTAATAATACTGTTGTTGTTGTTTTGTTTATTTGAGAATAATGTAAATAATTAGATTACAGATGTCCACATAAATGTAGAAACATTTGAGGCTGTATTTGTATTTCAAACAGTCAATGAGCTTCATTATATGGACTTTAAAAGGATATCCTCTATATAGACAGAGACAGATATTGCCAAACGGTTTGTCCACTTATGTATTGCATCTACTGGTGTATTATGTGTGTGTATAAGTGTTGCAACATAAAAACATTAACTAAAGTAACAATAAAATATTCAATAAATAAATAAAGTGCCAATAACAATGCTTATGTTTCTGTCAAGGAAGGATTTGTGACAGGGTGGACAATGACAGGGAGGACATTTTGGGCTAAAGATAGCATTTATTGAACAGGTTGTACCTGCAGCTGGCAAAGTGTTTCCATATTTAAGCTCTTTGTGTGCAGTTTAAAAGCTATATTTTTAATTTCTGAATTGTTTTATATTAATAAATATTTCACTATGACAGGATGGACATGTTAAGCTTGACAACATTCAGTTTCAAACACAATATGAGGGAAAAAAAAGGAAACATGAGTGTAGATAGTTACTGTGTGCACAGCAGATGTTTTCCTCTGAAGAAAGGCAAGATGGGCATGGGGATGCCAATGAGTCCATCAGAGGGTCTCTTAAAGGGGCATTTACCACATCATGACAGGGTGGACAGCAATTTTTAAGGACACGTGCAAAATGATTAATAATATTATGAAAACAAAATAAAAGTTATCAACATGACTTATTTGATCAAATAATTTAAAGACAATAAGAATTTTAAAAAATCCTTTCATTTGATCTAATTTACCTTTTTTTAGACTCACTGAAGTTGACTGAGCAGTGTGTGGGACATGGCAAAATCACATCCATTCAATGAAAGAATATGGCAAAAATTGACAAAAGCATATTTCAAAACACTGTTAATTCTACCTGCAAGTGTGTAAAGGTTTAACCAACTATAATAAAACATCAGCATTTCATTATTTCGCATTCTGTTCAGATAGGACTGATTCAATCTGGTGGGACATCAAAGACACTTTAAAGTGATAATGACCCCTTAATGTCTGCAAGATTTCTTCTTTTGTTTGTGTGTGTGTGTGTGTGTGTTATATTTATTTCAGAGATGATCTTCTCAGAGCTAACAGTAGCTTGCATTGGTCCATCTGTAACTCCACATAAGCAGTCATTTTGACATTTCTTCCACTCATTCAGGTGACATCTTCTGTCTGGGCATCAGGCCAATCTTCTGCTGTCCTGAATCAGCTGGTTTGTCTTGGTTGGGCATCTCAGCTGAGACCTGTCCAGTATGTCTACTATTCAGGTGGACTAATTTGTAAACTGTGATCTTAAGATTTATTTGATATTGTTTTTGAACAGTTTTGACTTTGATACTGACTGATCTAATGTATATGCATAAATATATTAATATAAAGCATCCTGAAGAAAATATTAATTTAAGAGAGATCTGTGAGGGGTGATTTATGCTCAGCACTGTGTATGTGCATATACTGTATATGCTTCAGTGTGAGAAGAGCAAGTTTGCTTGCATGACCATTGCCAGGTTTTAAAGAGATCTGGCCGGTTTTATTATTAATGCATTATAAAATTTAATTGTTATTATAAGTTAATGCCCTGTGAGTTCACATGAATAACAATGAAACTTTATTTACATTAACTAACTTTAACAAAAACAAATAAATACTGTATGTATTCGACCTGCAACAGAGCAGCGGTAACTAACAGGAAACTGCTTACAGTTAATTACTGTACTGTAGTTCAATACTCAAAGCATAACAGCTACTGCACACACATTAATGGTATATTATTAATGTGACAAAATTGTTAGGCCCCCCTTTTTATTTTTTCCCCAATTTCTGTTTAACAGAGATTTTTTCCAACACATTTCTAAGCATAATAGTTTTAATAACTAATCTCTAATAACAGATTTATTTTATCTTTTCCATGATGACAGTAAATAATATTTGACTAGATATTTTTCAAGACACTTGTATACAGTTTAGGTGACATTTAAAGGCTTAACAAGGTTAATTAGTTGAACTAGGCAGGTTAGGGTAATTAGACAAGTTACTGATGTTTTTTTGTAGACAATGAAAAAAAATTGCTTACAGGGACTAACAATTTTAACCTTAAAATGGTTTAAAAAAAAATTTTTATTCAAGCCGAAATAAAACAAATAAGACTTTCTTTAAAAGAAAAAATATTATCAGACATACTGTGAAAATTTCCTTGCTCTGTTAAACATAATTTGGGAAATATTACAAAAAAGAAAAAAAAACTGTAATAATGATCATAATAATAATAATATAATCTTATGTTATATAATCATGCTAATAATCCTGACTTCAACTGTATTATTGTAGTTTTACTCAAATGAATCAGTATTCTTAACTGTTAATAAAATAGAAAGCATCAATTCTTCAGACAAATGTATTTTATTGTTTTGTCAGCAAACAAATAAACAACAGAAAATGTCTTAACACAATTAAACAAATCAGCAGATATGAATAGATTTTCTATCTACAATGAAACAAAGAGGTTAAATTAATGAACAACACATGCTGTGTTTATAGGACTTGTGTGTTGAAGTAGGGTGGGAACTGCAGGAACTAAGTTTGACACTGATGGTATGCAGTGTTGGGGGAAACGCATTACAACGCAAGTTTCGTAATAATATTACTACAAGTAACGCATTACTTTAAAAACTTACGTAATAATATTTGAGTTAGTTGAATCAATTCGCTTTTATAAACTAAACTGCTGAATTCAAATGAATGTTGAATCCCGAACTCAATGAGAGAATTTTCTCCCAGCAGAAACAGAAACCAAGATGGCAGAGCTTTACATTTCTGCGCTGGAACTATTCTCATTTTTCTGAACTCATGGAAGACAAGTAAAAGGGGATTGTTTGTCTCAATGTTCATTTGACTTTACTAATAAGACAAAAAGTACAAAAGCATCAGACACATTGCTTTAAACTCTCATTATCTGTACTGGAAC
>CAIGQZ010001336.1:31368684-31385067 GCA_903798205.1 Danio tinwini
CAGGTAGCAAGCTGTATAATAATAATAATAATAATAATAATAATAATAATAATAATATGTTATATAATAATATAATACATCAATCAATGTATCAGTTATTAAATGTAAACCCTTTAAAACACAAAGTTTGTGTGCATCATTATTTTGTGGAAAATAGACAACTAATTAGAAATAAAAAGTGCCAACCAAATGTTGATTTAATTTAGTTTCTAATTTAGATTTAATTTAGTTTATACAATTTTTACTGATGAAAAAAATGTATACATGTATTTTTAAAAGCAACCTCACTTTTACAGCAGTTTACATAAATCTATCATTTTCCAGTACTGAAGCTTTGCAGGCAGGTTTCTTGAAGTGTCTTGGAGATGTTCTTCAGTTCTCCTGAATTCTCTCTGTGTGGAGCATCGGCTGCTGTCAAACTGCTTTTGCAAAAAATAAAAAAATAAATAAAATCACACTGCATCATTACAATTAAGAGCAAAAAATGATATTTCCTAATGACACAATACAATATAGAAACAACTGACTTAAAATAATTGTAGCTGGTAAAAATACTAGTGTTCTAACTACCACATGAAACAATACTATAGTAATTTATAGCAAATACTATAGTATTTTTAAACCATCCTATAATGAATTGAATTAATCTGTCGTGATCCTATAGTTGCTATGGTAACACAAAATACATTACTACAACTATAGGATATATTATACTATAATACACTACAGTTACTGTAGTAAAAATTTAAGTATACGACAGTATTTATTACAGTCTGATGCAGTGTTCATTAACAAAGAGTTGTAAAAACTATAATGTATACAGTGCAATTGTAACAGAGTCAAGTTCTCTTGCAAATGAGAAATTCCCTTCAACTGTTATTTATTTATTTATTTGGAAAGCTTCCATTAGTGAGAATATTTTGTCAATATTGCCATTTAATATCTTAGCCGAAACTAACAGGTTACAAAGTTAACAGTAACTTTAATATATATGAATATTTTAATTACAGCTGTTTTAATTTATAATAAAATGTAAGCTAAAATATATAATAAGGTAAGCTGACATTATACTTTTTAGATTTATAAAAAGCTTTCACAGCTTGCTCATATCTATTGATTGTTATCAACAAAGTGTTAAAATCACTAAAAACGGGGTAAAAAAAATCATTCTTACCTTTGAAATATAATTCCCAGAGACGAGGTTTACTCTGCGACGATCTAAACAGCCCCAATAAGGAAACAATTCAGGCATTTTACTCAGTCTCAGAGATAGAACACCAATACAGGACTGGGTGACCAGATTAAGATGGCGGCGGCATGACGTACTACATGCTCAATCAATACCAGATTTGAATCTAATGCCAACTGTTCACATATGTAAAACAAAAATAAATAACATTTCATTATTATTAAATTATTCTTATTTCATTTTACTCCATTTAACCATACATTATTACAAGGAGCGCATTTTAACGATGGTTTTTAATCACTTCCACACATCTGTAAAAAAAAATAAAATAAAAAAATTAAAATAAATAAATAATTTAATATGTTCATCGCAAGTAATCCCGTACTGAAAGCGGCTTTTGATGACTGTAAACACAAGAAAAGTGCATCCACATCCT
The DNA here is from genome assembly GCA_903798205.1 of Danio tinwini. NCBI lineage: Eukaryota > Metazoa > Chordata > Actinopteri > Cypriniformes > Danionidae > Danio > Danio tinwini. Next base: position 31,370,310 of record CAIGQZ010001336.1, read on the forward strand.
CATTGAGCTATATAATTTTTAAAGAAAAATATATTATTATAATACTAATACGTAAATAAATAATAAAAATGCTCACTCGTTAACTTCGTAAAATTCGTTTTTTTTTAGATATTCCCTCCATCTAAAACGCTTCAGAAAATGCACACAACAGGATTAATGGTAGATGTTTTTGATTATCAAAGTAAATACATCTTTTTCGCCTCAATTAGTCGACATTATAATGAGTCATATCTGGGATAGATTGAGCATGGCTGTAGGTAATTAGGTCCACTTTTTATTCAATTATTATTCCTCAAAAGGAAAATCCTTGTTTTGGCTGGTTAAAAGATAATTCAAAGAAATATATAAAAATATCTGTTGATTATTATATTCATTATTTAATTGTGCTCAGGCGTGACGTCAGATTTCCACATTAGTGACTTTTCAAACTTGAGTTGCTATAGTAACGTGTGTTATTATATGACTCGATATATAAACACTGAAACCGCGCTTGAAAATCTTGGTTGAGAGACGAGGCGAATTCAGAGACTTTTGTGCTGAAACTGATTCTTTAAGGAGCCCTGAGGATTTCTGAGAGGAGACTTTCTTTCCAGGACGAGATTGGAGGATATTGGATATGTTGTTTTTTTAATGGTTCAGATTACTTAAGACATTTATTTTATTGCTCTTTTGTCATTTCCTTTTTCTTTTTGTGTTTTTTCCCATTTCTTTTTTGTTTATTCTACAGTTTAAAGTTTTTTATTATTCTGTTGGTTTATTTGCTCTTGTTTGTATTTTCTTTTTTTGGTGGAGTTTTGCAGGACTGTCTTCATGGCACAAATGGGTGAAAGAGGAAGTGAGTATTGCTACTTCCTAATTCCTCCTTAGTCGCTAGAGAGGCAGTGAGGGTCCTTTGACTTTTGTGACGGGCTGGTGGCTTGAGAAAGACACGCTGAGCCCAAGATGTTAATAACAAAACTTTATATAAACTTGGAACATGACAAAAACAGCAATGGGTTGAATACCTGTTGCGTATAGCTGGTTATTGCAGTGAGTTGCGTGTCACGTGGCGTTGTGTGTGCCGTGGCGTTGCAGCGTGGCGTTGTGTGTGCCGTGGCGGTCAACAAAAATACGGCCACCCCACTCTCGCTCTCTCTTCCTCCTTCACCTGTGTGAGTGTGCACGCGCTTTATTTGCTACCAGGTGCCAGGTGTGCCCACGTGACCCAAATCTAACACGCCACCGTCAATACAAATAAACATTATAATTAAATAAAACGTTATATGGCTCCTATAGTGAGTGTTCTTTATTTTACATTTCTTTATTATTGGTATGTTTATGTTATGATTTACAGTGTTTTAATACATTAATATGAAGAAGATTGTGCAAGTCAAGTAACTTCATCTCCTATTTATTTATTCAACGTTAATAAAGTGAAAACAAAAGAACAGACTTATTAAGAAAGTATTTTATTCCTTGAAACAGTTGTAATGATTGTAAGTAATGCAGTGTGACCCCTGACAGTGAGTGATGTTTTATTAATAATCAATAATCAGTGTTTGCTGTCTGTGATATTTCATCCTCAGGCCGCTCCAGATCCAGGAGTGCAGCTTTCACCCAGACAGCAGTTCAGGACACAGAGACACGGGTCGCTTCTGGTGGACTTCCTGGTTATTTGGCACCTCTGCCTTCCCTGTTGGCCGATTCTGTGTCCACAGATCAGAGGAACAGGAAGAGGAAGCAGCAAACGCCGTCCACCTCGTCTAGGAGACCTGCCAAACGCTCTCGCAGAGGTCAGCACAGGCTTATAGTGGAGACTCAGTTGTGAAATGATGGTCATTAAAGAGACTCAGCTCATGTTTTCTCTTCAACACATTTCTGCTGCTCTTCTATGTTGCACACGAATATGCCAAGGGCCCGTTGCTGGGACGAGGCGGATTCGGCTCTGTGTTTGCTGGGATACGCAGGTCTGATGGACTGCCAGTAAGACTTTTCCTTCACTCCTTCATTCAGCCAGGCTTTAGAAATGTTGATGTCAGGAAATGTCCCATGTCCCAATCAGGCAGGGGTGATTTACTGTGGTTTATCTGTCTACAGGTGGCCATCAAGTACGTGTCTAAAGACCGGACGCACACCAGACTGAAAGTTGTAAGTTGAGTGTGAATCTGTTGTGTTTGATTCAGTCCTGGATGTAATGGAGCATTTGTCCTGCAGAACGGTCAGGGTCGTCTGCCGCTGGAGGTGGCGTTGATGAACCGCGTCTCTTCAGTTCCTGTCTGCCCCAGTGTCCTGCAGCTGCTGGACTGGTTTGACCATCGCAGACGCTACGTCCTGATTCTAGAGCGTTCAGCTCCTTGCCAAGATCTCCAGAGTTTCTGTGAGGAGAACGGCTGTCTGGACAAGCGTCTGGCCAAGAAAGTGCTGGTGCAGCTGATTGCGGCGCTGAAACACTGCGAGAGCCGCCACATCCTGCACCAGGACGTCAAACCAGAGAACCTGCTGACCTCCACAGACTCACATGACATCAAGCTGCTGGACTTTAGCTGTGGAGATCTGATGAAGGACTCGGCCTACAGATACTTTGCAGGTTGGTTTGTGTGACTTAAGGAAACGCTCTGAGGATGTTTGTGAACTTGTGATCCTCTAAAGGGAGTTTGTGTGTACTGAAGCCTTTAGAGTGTGTGTTTGTGCTCTTCTTGTGTCTCTCAGGCACTCCTGCTTTTGTTCCTCCTGAGTGGTTTCGGCATCATCGCTATCATGCCTCTCCACTGACCATCTGGTCCATCGGCGTGACTCTCTACAACATCCTGTGCGACTGTTTCCCCTTCAGAGGCGCACAGAGGGTCACGTCCAAAAGCAGACTGCACTTCCCTAGGAAGCTGTCAACAGGTAAGAGATGAAGATCATGTGGTGAGCGAGCAGAAGTTTGTGCTTTTGTGTTTCTGAAAGCTGTGTTGTGTGGAACAGAGTGCCGTCAGCTGATTCGCTGGTGTCTCAGTGCAGCACCAGCAGATCGGCCCAGTTTAGATGAAATTGAGTGCCAACCCTGGTTGCAGTGAACAGGTGGCCAGTAACATTACATATCTGAATGCCAGCAGTCGTGGCTTTGCATTGTTAGGATCAGTGTAGATAAATGCTTTGAATGATTTGTAGAGGGTGAGCAGGAGTGGCAGAGGAACTGCAGAGAACAGCTTCCTGATGCTGAGCTTCCTCTGCTGCGTCTGTGAGACTCTGTGTGGATGCTGGAGGAGCTGAAGATGCAGCGCCAGCTGAAACCAGAGCCACAACGACACACATCAGCCAGTCTAAAGCAGACAAATATGGAGGATTTAGACCAGTTACACTAAGGATCTACTATTAAAGACCAGTACATTGTACAGTATATTTGCATATAGCAAAGTGGAGGAGTTTGTTGGCATCAGCCTCGTACAACAAGACAGCTAAACCTGTTCAGGATGATATATTTCTCATAAATATCATGTATTTTAAGATGTCATCAATGTACAGAACACCAATAAACATTCTTTAACATATTTTTATGTGGTTTTGTTAGTAATTGAATAACTGATCAGACAAAGCAGAATCCCAGTGAAGAGATTCATCTCAAAGTTATTTCTATAAAAACAGAGAAATAAAGAACTTATTCAGTTTTCCCATAGAAAACAATCATAAAGAAAACATTTAAAGGGCACCTAGGTTACCCCTTTTTCCAGATTTAATATAAGTCTTTTGTGTCCCCAGAATGTGTCTGTAAAGTTTCAGCTCAAAACACCCATCAGATTATTTATTATAGCTTTCACTAGATGGTTTTTTATAGCTCTCAATAGATTTTTGCTGTTTTTGTGTACTGCGCCTTTAAGGCTAGTCCTTCCCGCCCATCGTTTCCACGTGCATGCCGCGCGTCCCTCAGTCTCTGCCCTCGACTGCCTCAGACAACAGACAGACATGAAGGAAGCAGATCTCACGTAACGTTTGTGACATACTACAGTAAAAGCTTTATCAATGATTATTTGGTGCATTTGTTGTGTGGAGCTGCAGGATGAGTCACACGCGATGTCGTTACAAAGTTCACGCACACACACAGACACACACACACACACAGCGCAGACACACGCACATACATACAGCGCGCGCGTTTAGCTTTGCACTGTCTTTGCACGCAAATGTGACAGGATACAGGTTAATCTCCACTGCTGTATGGATATCTGTTACGATAATGTACAAAATAAACCTGATTTAACGTCCACAAACCGGGATTGAATCGTCTTTTATAATTGTTCTGACACGCGGCTGTGGTGATGAAGTAAAGCTGAAGTAAATCGCTGTAATTCATTACACACATGCACTGTTTTAAAACATTTTAAACTTGTCAAACTCACTCTTGATCACATTTGATAATGATTGATGATTCTAAACTGAACAGACCTTTTATTTTGGGTTGATTTGCGCACGTCCTGTCTTGTGGATATGAAACAAATTTTTGGTCACACTTTATTTTGACGGTCCATTTGTTGAATTTCAGTTACATTGCAACTAATTATCATTAGATTATAAGTAGACTGTTAGGGTTGGGGTTGGGGTTAGGGTTAGTGTAAATTGACATGTAATTGCAAAGTTTCTTATAGTCTGTTAAATGTCTGTTGAAGGACTGTTAAATGTCAGTGTCATCAGATATTAAGTAGACAGTCTACTGATACTCAGATGGACCATCAAATTAAAGTGTTACCAAATTTTTTTAGGCACACTGTAGCGTCAAAGGCCGTATTAAAGTGTAAATTTTGTATCAGTCACTTTTGAAAAAGTAAAAAAATTCTCCAGAAACCGTTTATATGCTCATTTATTATTCTATAAAATACCCTAACAATAAGAGGGTCCATATTGACCATATTTGGATCGGTCACGAATATTAACGAGCTCCGGTCTGATGTGCAGCTCTCACAAACAGACACACAAACAATATAATATATAATACTTACTTAATTTTCAATATAATACTTAATTTGTAAAAAAACAAAAAAAACAAACTATTTTAACAAATGAACTACGCCTAGTTAAATCTTTATAACTTAATGGGTGGAAGTTTATTTTACCTACATGGAGCGTGAGTGAGCTCTCTAATGTAAACCCATCAGAGTAGCGTTAACCTATTTTGCTCCTGAGATCTGTTGTGGATGAAGGCTAAATTATAATTAATTTTGACAAAGAGACAAAAAGAGATGTATTGTGTTGTATTTTAAAGCTATAATGTTAAAGAAAACAGCCAGGAATCAATATCAACCTCTGCAGATGACTGTAAGAGCTGAGTGATACTACACGATTCAGCAGCCTACATGTGTTTGTTGAAACGTGTGCATTAAATTTCACAATAAACAACAACAACTGAACAAAAGATGCAATTAAACATACCTCTTCGAAGTGGAGCTGAATAAATGTATAATCTGTAAATCCTGCATTATGCGTCCTGACGGGAGTTTTGAATAGATGTTTCATGCATCATAGTAAACATTCTGCATTTCCTGTTTTAAAAATAAATGTCTTACATACATAGTAAAATTAAAAATAACTAAGAGTGGAAAATGATCATTATTGTCTCACTGGCAAATGTTGAGGCTTATCAAACACAACCTGAGGTGTGCATATTAATGCATTGTTAATGATTCATGTTTTGGCTAGTAATCTCCTTCATGACATAAAACCTGACCTAAAGTATATGCAAATGATAAGGGCATACCCCGTGAGTAGGCCCACATGGAATCTGCGAGTGCAGAAATCTGCAGATTTTCAGCCCATCATTGAGTCTATTTGTTTACTTGAGTAAATGTGTGTACATTTATATTAATTCAGTTTTTAAATTCATTTCACTAATGTTATTGTGATATTATAACAAAATTAAAAAGTTCATATGATTTATTTACAATACAGTTTGAAAGGTAATATTTTCTGTCTTTTAGTAGATATATTATAAGAGACTTGCTTTTTTTTTACCAAATAAATGGATCTAATTGGATTTGCATTTTAAACATAATAACATGAATTGCATTTCAAACAATAAAAGTTGAAAAGCTATTATTTTTTATGTAATATATTAAGTTTTTAGTTACAATACTCCCAAAATAATTTAGCATAAGTCCGCAGATTTTTTACAAAATTCTTTGCGGAAATAGCAAAAAAATGTCCGCAGATTCTGTCTAGCCCTACCCATGAGTTGAGTTTTGTGTTTTGATTGGCCTTTTGTCCACCAGGGTTTTCACTTACAAATTACATAAGACAGAGGAAACAATGGTGTCTGAGGCTCATGGTATGGCCATTTCCATATAATGATTCCTTAATATTTGGCTATGCCTAGATATACTGTACCCATATTTTTTATATAAGGCACCTTTAAAATTATAAAAAAAAATTGAAGTGTGTGTCTAACTTACTTTGTAAAGAAAACCGCTCAAGTATCATCAAGTTATGTTTACCACAGATGTTGTTTTACTCATATAAAGAACAACCCCACAGGAAAACCTCAAAGGAACCCACAGTGAATTATTCTTCAGGGTTTTAATAGAATTCCTGCACCACTCTATACCAATGGTTATTGCTATTATGTTTTTTTTATTGTATCTTAATTTATTTGTAATGTTCCACACAAGTTTGATTGATTTCTGGATGAACTGCTTCAGTATTAGGAGGAAACACAGTGGACTTGAGAGAATCTTCTAATTGAGCCATTGCAGAAAGATCTTGAATCAGAGTGATTTTAGAAGAAAACTCTGTGACCAGGCATTTTGTGAAGGGAGCTCTGAAAATCAAACAGCTTTAACTGGGTCTGGCTGAGGAAACCCTACAGGAACAATGGGACATTTTGGCTCAAACTCACAGATTAAACAGAAATCACTGAAAAAAATGTTTGTGGTGGACATGATAGACATCAGTGGGATTTCAAGAACCTCTGGAAAACTTTGCAAATGGAGCTTGGAATTGAGAAATGACCATGGGACACGTGCATGGCCTCTCAGATCAACCCCTTGATCATATCCAAAATATCACGTTAACAAATTAGCAATTGTTCACTATGCCCTAAATGAGATCTGTGCACAATCGAGTTACTCAGAAAATGTGTTTATGAATTAAATCTAGTTAATCATAATCTAAATTTAATCACTTATTTATTTTTTTCCGCTTTCTAAATGACTTTATTATATTATTTGATAATTTTATATCTCTTATCTATTACTCGCCTATACAGAAATGACCATATACATGGTTATATACTTGAACATTCACATATTTTTTTAACTCTTTTAATGCTTGAAAATTTATGTAAAGGCTAAAAACATGGAGTGACTTTCTAGCAGCATTGACACAAAACTAACAGATATATCACTGGGTTATTCTTAGCCTGCATGTAAGCTGCTCTGGAGTTGCAAAGAATAAATCTCTGTAGTAACGTAATTTAGCCTAGTTTAGACCGCTTTCATGCAACTTATTCAAGGTTAAATTCAGCTGGGATAGCTTGAAACTCCCAGCTTAATCCCTTATCTTGCTTTTGTGTAATACCCCTCAGGACTGATTGTGTCAGTAAAACCATCTCTCCTTAAATATAGACAAAACCAAGGAAATGATTATTGATGGTAATTATGGTAGATGGATCAATGGAAATTAAATAAAAGCATTGAAAATTTAACCCTGCAAAAATGCAAGCAAATGAAATTCTAACAATTTGTTTTATTTATTATTATTTTTTATATGCAACAAAGTGCGCAGTTAGGCTTACTGGCCTACACTGGCTTACTGTTAAAATGTAATTATAGAGGAATAGCAGGATTGTTTCTTTATAAACTCATTTTAATTATTATTGTTTTTTTAAAATATGTTTTATTTATTTTTACATTGCACAATAGTAGTACCTGTCACATTTTCAGTTAAGCCAGACCTTTTATTTTATTTACCAATATTTCAATTGCAAGTATTATTTTCCATTCATTGTAATTTACATAAAATAATGTGCTGTAGGTAAAGAGTAAGCACCAATGTCCACATAATTCCAAATGATCCACTCAATTTTCAAAATATCACATCTTCATATTTTGTTATAAACAAAGTGTGATTTTTTAATGAGCATTACAATAAGCTATTTTAAAGAGCCCCTATTACACATTAAAAAGGGTCATATTTCGGTTTTATGGGTCCCCAACAACAGGTTGATATGCATGCAAGGTCAAAAAACACTTCATGGTCTTATAATATGAATTTATTTTTACCTAATTATCCCAGGGACACCCATATGAATCGTGGTATAGGCTCCGATTGCAGCTGACGCCTGAAACACTCTTTATAGTAAACTTACTAACACCACAGTAAACAGTACCCGGTTCTCAACAGTGTTATTCAGACACCTCACCTTCAAAAGCAGTGCAGTTAAACACCAGCATATTGATCTATTCTTAACTCTGATACACATTCAGTATTGCAGCACAAGCTAAACTATTCTGAACCTTGACCGCTGCATGTGTGTAGGATCAGCTAACGGTGGCCATAGCAATGACAATCGGCAGTGGAACGAGCCCACACATTTAAATCTGTAAACAAAGCAGCACGCTTCGCTTTTTTAACGTGGCATTAGACGCGATACAAGAATATAAAGAGTTTTCCTGATACAGTACACGCGGTTACAAGTAACAAAACATGTAGATCATTTTTATTTGCAGTCATTGCTGTGGCACCTCTTGCGTGAAGTGTTATATGCATACCTGCCAACACTCCCGTTTTTCCCGAGAGTCTCCCGTATTTCAGACCCACCTCCCGGTTTGTCATTTCTCCCGAAAAACTCTCGGAATTTCAACCCCTTCCCCCGGTCCTCAGGTGATTGGTACAATCTGGTAACACCCCATTCACACGGGGCTTCAGCGTCCACGCTTGACAGAGGGAGTGTCTGAAGTTGGGGCTGACGCGATCATCATAGCAGCATCAGCCAATGAATTTAGTCAGCAATCGGCTACTGTCTGAGCTGGTGTATTTGCATACAGCGATCTGATTGGCTGGCGCTTCTGTCGGCACTTGATAAGTTGAGAAAGTCCCAAATTCTAAACCGATCAACGTGACTAAAGCGGCGCCGACAGATCCACAATGCAGTTCAACAATGCCAGACGTCACCCATTCAAAGTGAATTGGAAGCGTTGAAGCTGACGGGGCGTAATGGCGTAACACCGCCAGATCGCCGAAAGCCCGGACCCCTTCCAGTCGATCTGCTCCCCCCCCCCCCCCCCCCCCCCCCCTCCTGGATTTTCAGAGACAAATGTTGGCAGGTATGGTTATATGTTCTCAGGGCTTACTTGTACTCTATTTTGCCCAACGATCACATCCCCAGCTGGGGGGTTGTAGCGCTCACCAGCACTCTGTCCTCTGACAAGCTATCTCTGCTGGCTCCCATCGTGCTCACCATGAGCCTTTGTAAGCCTTTCCAGTGCTGCGCACCAGCCCGAAGCCCTATGCCTAATAAATTCCTTATTTTGCCCGCATCCCTGGTGTATTGTCTGTCCATTACAAAATGGAGGAAGAAACTAATCCATGAGCTGTGTTCCTGTCCAGCTCTGTCAAAGTCTCATACATCAGTAGTCTTTTCTGATTCTTCCTTTAACAAACAGCTGACGAATCGCCTATTGTAAGTGTGCAGATTTCTGAACCACTCCTTTCCCTCACACGTCCAATAATATCCAGCTAAGCACAGCGTCTTCATGACTCATGACTTCAGGATATGTTTGTCTTTGCTGCTGTGTTAGTGGGCAAACCCGCAGGTTTAAATTTTGTGGGTCTGTGCGCGCAACCATTATGTTTCGTATCCACGTCATGCCGAAACGGCTAAAGACTCGTTATCAAGACGATTCATTTAAACCACTATGAGTCGACTCTTTTTTTAGATGAATCAATAGTTTTAAAAACTGTCCATTTTCAGATTTAAGCTTTAGCTGTATATTTCACTTCACTAAGAGCTGTGTTACACACTACATGGAAGGCTATTTTCAGCAAAGACTGTATCAGCAAAGACTATAGAATACACAAGATATGTCACTCGTATACTTTTGAATGGGGAAAAGTGTAACAGTCAATATGGCGAATGAAGCCCTGCCATCTAGTACAGGAGCCAATCAGCGACTGCTACAGATTGATAAATCTCCGTGGGAGGGGCTTGGACTAGACGTGAGTTTCTGCAGATTTTGTGTGATACGAACATTTAGAAATGAAACTAAATAAGACAGTTGTTGTTTAATTTGATTGGTTATTCATAATATGTAATGTAATCGTAATCTTGGCAAGTAGTTTTGGAGAATTTGATTTTTCCCATTCAAACAGAATGCCCGAGCATACTGCCCGAGAGGCGTTTCAAAGATGGCCGCAGAGTGAAATGACTTGCCTTAAAGGGACTTTGGTATCAGTTTGTGTGCATGTAGACATTCACTGGACTGTATTGTAAAAACTGTGAATATTTTACGATAAAGCAGCACTGATATGCCAACTAAAGATTCTAAAAGCCATACTGTGCATTTTCTAATGTATACCAGAATACCTTCATGAGATTATCAGCATTCCTCTTTAATTACATGATACAGTTGCTATAGCACACAGTGCCACGTTCTAACTAAATATCACTGCAGTTTTTTTTCCCCAAATCATTTCCACATAATAGGTCCATCATAGGAATAGAAGTAAGCCATTCTGACTCCAAATGCAAAAAAAAAAAAAAAAAACATCTACAGACTTGGTTATAAATAATAGTTCCTGTTTATCCAACAGTTCATGTCCAGTAAGTTCATGTTGAGGTCCAACGCCACCAGGTCACTTTCATACGGTCCCAAACGGCCCCTAAAGAGTCGAAGGCTGGACGCACGTCGAGGATGGTGTGTTTGGACACCAGGCCTCCATCATAGTAGTCAATCACATATCTGACCTCTTTTCCACAGCGGTCAACAATCCAGTCATGCCTATCAAATGGCAGCTCGTGCCTGAAATGCATAACACCAGAAGCACATTATTAGAACTCTCCTGGCAGCATTTGGTTTTTGTTTTTTTTTACAAATCAAGATAATTAATTAATGTTTTGCTGATTGTGGTGTTTATGCTAGTAGCTAGTAAGCTGTTTATGTCAGTCATGAATTAACAAAATGCAGGGTTCATACACATTTTAACTACTAAAATTCCATGACTTTTCCATGATTTAAGTAAATTTTCATGACCTAATGTGTTATGCAATGTCTACATATGTGTGGTAAAAAACAATACATGTTAAAATTTATTACAGCATATCGTAAAACAAGCAACAATCTGTTTAGTTTCAATTTATATTCATTCATTCATTCGTTCATTTTCTTTTCGGCTTAGTCCCTTTATTAATCTGGGGTCGTCACAGCAAAATGAACCGCCAACTTATCCAGCATATGCTTTACGCAGCGGATGCCCTTCCTGCTGCAACCCATCACTGGGAAACATCCATGCACACTCATTCACACACATACAGTACAAACAATTTTAGCTTACTCAATTCAGCTATAGCGCATGTCTTTGGACTGTAGGGGGAAACCGGAGCATCCGGAAGAAACCCACGCCAACACGGGGAGAACATGCAAACTCCACACAGAAACGCCAACTGACCCAGCCGAGACTCGAACCAGCAACCTTCTTACTGTGAGGTGATTGTACTACCCACTGCGCCACCATGACGCCCAATTAAAATTTATATTTATGTAAAATGTATTTAGATAATGCTTACTAATAACTAACAATTGCACTAATAATGTGAGACTATGTGATTGGCCAAGGACAGAGAAGAAGTAAAAACAACTAACCTATATTCAAATATACAGATATCTGTTCCATGACTTTTCCAATACTTTTTTTTGGGGGGGGGGGGGGGGGCGTTTTTTGCCATTCACTTCCATAGCATTTTTGTTCCTACTATAGAAGTGAATGGCTGCTGGCTTACAGCACTCTCCAAAATACATAAGAAATTAATTCCTAATACTTTAAAAGCACTTGAGTGCAAGTAAATGAAGAGGACATTTTCATTTTGGGGTAAACTGTCTCTTTTAATGACTGATTCGCTGAATCAATTGTTCAAATGATTAGCTCAGAATAGCCATATAATTTAAAACAAGTGATTGCAATCATGATCATGCACTGATCTTTAGTAAAACGTGATTTGTTTGCAATATTAAGGTACTATATCATATCTTATAAATATATTAAACACAAACATACACTAGTATCTTATTTTCATAGTTTGAATTTTATGCTCAGAGAGTCAGTGACTGAAGAAGATTTTTATTCTCTTAGTGTGAAGTATTTTCTAAGTGTAAAGCAGTTAGCAGCTAGAGTGAGTAACATAATATCAAGTAATTATGCCATCATGACAATGTACCATCATGTAAACGCTTAGTTCCTTTGCATAAGTTGCATCTATGAAGGGAGAGAGAGATAGAATTTTGATGCCATTTCACCTTCTATGGCTATGTCATGGCAAAAAAACAACAAAAAAACAGATCAAGTTTCTTACATTTTATAAATACTACTCTCTGCAATTATAAAAATATTTTAACAATTAAAATTCATCAACAGCAATAATACACAAGGTAAAATACATAAATAATAATAATAATATAAGATAAAACTCTAAAACAGTTTGTTTAAGGTTTACTTTTGATAAAAAATTGTACAATTTTAGAAGGATTCACATTTAAAAATATTTCATTTAAAGTTTCTCCAGATAAAAATTGTTGTCTGATAGCATTAAAAAAGGGCACTCCACAAGAATATGTCTAACAGTTTGATTTCTGCTACAATATTGGCATTTTGGTGGTTCTTCTCCTTTAAGTAAATGTTCATGTGTGAGTTCTATGAAGGGACGTCTCAGGTGTCAAAACAGTTGCAAGCTGGCTAAGAGCCAAAAATAACAGAACCCCCTGACAGAAAAACATAGCCAAGGATGGTTAGAAGTTAAAACGAGACACCTAGGGGTGTGTCAAAAAATCTGTATAAAGATTTTGGAAAACACAGACACTTGAGGAATTGTCCAGTAGAGACTTCAGAATGCTCTGAGTTCTGCTTTGCACTTTCTCAGCTTTATTATGGAGAATAAAGTCTATTTTCTGGTATCTAAAAATCTTCGGTCTCATAGTGCCTCATTGATGAAAAGGTCGGCAACTATGACAAATATGAGAAGGTCGGCAAATACGACATGACTCAAGACATGTTTTTTTTTTTTTTTTTTTTTGCTAAAACAGTGACCATGTCAGCTTGCACACAGTTAAAACAACAGTTACAATATTATTGCACACGATAAATATCACCCTGCTGTAGAAGTCTATTTGAGATAAAGCAATTGGGAAAAAAAATGACTAGATAGCATCACTCACCCCATCCAATGACGAAATCTGGCTCTGGGTGAGAAGTCTTTTGCTTTGCCACCAAACCTTAACAGTGAAGGTCCACATGGACATTCTCTGAGGAGGACAACAGAAGAACATTAGGATTTATTTACTTTATGTACTCTGACACTTAATCTAGTGTCTGAGATCACTTACTTGCTTCTCTAATTCCTATATAGTGCATGTTGAGAGCACTTTATCAGCGAGGAGTAAGGGAAATGAAGCAGGAATTGTAATACTGATGTATTATAGTCAGTCAAAAGGCTCCCAGGCACGTGAGTTTATTTCACCAGTTTTACGCTTTTACATTGGCTACCTTGTGCTGTCATAAACGTTAAAACAACAAAATACAGCTCTAAATAGATCTCTGTCAGCTCCTTTCGTCAAGTATAATTATAATTTAGCTTATATTTCATCCTCAACACAACTCAGGTGCAAGCTAGGTTACTCTGGTGGCATTAAAAGGGCTCGCTCATTCCTTCTAGCTAAAATAAACCTCTACACCACTTAGGTCGAAAAAGTTGCCATAATCTTTTAACTGTTCCTTTTCGCTTTCTTCTGTAGGCTATTAAAATACTTTGAATGTTTTTATTTTGATAACTTCTTTATGTTTGTTTCGCATGCCTTTAAATTTCCATGTTTGCCATGTTAAGTTCCCATTTAAAGAGCTTCTACTATGGTTTTTTGAGAATGACCTTTCATGTAGTGTGTAACACAGCTCTAAGTGAAGTGAAATATCCAGCTAAGGCTTAAATATGAAAGTGAACAGTGTTTAAAAATAGATTCATTTATAAAAGAGTCGACTCCTAGTACTTTAAATGAATCGTTTTGATAACGAGTCTTTAGCCGTTTAGTCGGGACGTCGATACGAAACTTTGCCCAGTTGTTGCGCTCACAAAAACCTCAGCATTATTGCCCAGCCATGTGCTGTTCGAGTGCTTCTGGAATTTACACACTTACAACGGAGAATTCATCAGCCTTATGTTAAACGAAGGATCAGAAAAGACTATTGATGTAAGAGACTATGTCAGAACATGGAGCAGTGCATCGTGGATCAGTTTCTTCCTCTATTTCACAAGTGTAAGTGGTTAAAATGGTTGCCTCCTTGCTTTTTTTTGCTTGCAAATTATGTATTTAATTGTGTTTTGGGGGGGGTTGCGGATGCCGCCCTCACCATAGACGTGCCGGCCCTGATAACACCAGTGAGAACCGGGTACTGTGTTGTATGGTGTTAGTAAATAATGTGAAGTTGTTTCACATTAGTTGTTTCAATGTTTCTGTTAAGGACTTTTATTTTGGTGTTGTGTCCTCTGAGGAGGAGGGTAATGTGTGTGTGTGTGTGTGTGTGTGTGTGTGTGTGTGTGTGTGTGTGT
>CAIGQZ010001336.1:31385077-31421912 GCA_903798205.1 Danio tinwini
GTGTGTGTGTGTGTGTGTGTGTGTGTGTGTGTGTGTGTGTGTGTGTGAAGAGCAGGTAGAGTGTGATGGGCTTGGAGACTCGTGTCAATCTCCTCCCCAGTTCTTGGAGTTTTTGCGTCGTCTATTTTTTATTTTTTTTGACCTTGCATGCATATCAGCCTGTTGTTGGAGACCCTTACAACCAAAATATGACCCTTTTTTAATGTATAATAGGGGCTCTTTAGCAATGTGAAGGCTTCTGATTGGGTATTATGTCAATCAATGCAACTACACATTATCTTACAGAGAGCTTACAACTTACTATGTTTACCTTAAAAACATGAGGTTTAACACAAAACATCTTCAAATTGACTGATTTACAAGACAAACAAAAATAACTAACCCTTTTGATTTCATTTTTAATTCATTCATTCATTTTCCTTCAGCTTAGTTCCTTTATTCATCAAGGGTCCCACAGCGGAATGAACCGCCAACTCATCCAGCATATTTTTTTTACACAGCAGATGCCCTTCCAACTGCAACTCAGTATTGGGTATAATCCATACACTCTTATTTACACACACTCATACACTACAGCCAATTAAGTTTATTCAATTCATCTATAGTGCATGACTTTGGACTGTGGGGAAACCCACGCAAACACAGGGAGAACATGTACACTCCACACAAAAATGCCATCTGACCCAGCTGGGAATTGAACCAGCGACCTTCTTGCTGTGAGGTGATAGTTCTAAACACTGAGCCACTGTGTCAACTTATTTTTTCATTCAGATGCTTAATTATGTTAAAATTATTTACTTGATAGTTCCTTAATAGAAATAAATATGCTTTAATAGTTGCAAGTTGATGACTTCTGGGAGAAGTTAAATGTGCAGCTAAAATTTGAGTAATTAACCACAATTTCATAAAGCCTACTTGTTATTTAGAACAAAATAACAGTATAACCATAATAGTAAGATAGTTTTATTGTTACATGATCATTTTTACAATCTACTTACGGTGCTTTTGGAAAACCCAGCCCTGGACAGTCATGTTAAATTGTTTTCAAATCAAAATTTGTGTACTAATGACTAACATTTTTTATTATGCCAGACCCTGTTTTGACAGCAATCCAGTCACGTAGTTGTCAACTCCTAGTAAAGGAGTCGACTCTCAAAAAAAGTGAAAAAAAAAAAAACTGAAATCAAACACCCCAGCATTTAAACACTTCACTTACTTTGAATGGAGTTTCTCCCATCTCAGGATTTCCTGCCAGGCTTGTTCATTATTCTGATTGTGAATCCTGATGATGTCCCCCATATCTTTCTGGTTTATGTCATCTTTGTTCCAGCGCCATCTGGTGAAAGTTTCAGTCAAAAGCAATGAACTTTGTGAACCTTACATATGGAGTTAGATTTGTTTCTTTATTTTTCAATCAAAAATATTTCATTTTAGGGAAAAAATAAGTACATAGTAATTAAAAAATAAAAGTATGTAAATAAAAAAAATGTTTAATTAAAAAAATGTATGTTGATGACATTAAAATATTTTGGATTGCAAAAAATAAACTACTGTCCTATTATGCAGCTACCACTATTTTCATTGCAAACTCATTCATTTTGCTCTCTGTTCTGCTGTCATTTATTGCACATCTAGAATTTTTGCTTGTGAGTTGAAATGTTTTGCTTGTGGGGTGAAAAGTTTTGAACCCATGCATGCCAGGGTTAATTTAGTGTCTTTATTATTCAAACAAACATATGAAGCTTTTGACCAAAATTAGGTATATTTTAATTAAAACATAAAAGATTTCAAATTAAAAAAAACATTTAATAAAAACATTTTCTTGATAAAAAAAAAAGTTGCACTGCAAAAAATAAACTATTGTCATTGTATGCAGTTACTACCAGATTTTTCATTGTGTGCTCATTCATTTTGCTTTCGGTTCTGTTTCATTTTTTTTATCTAAAATCTTTAACCCAGGCTCGTAGTCCTGTGGATGTTTTTGGAGACCGCAAATTATGTTTCATTTTTTAAGCGAACGATACGGGGCAGTATGACGCGGTTCCTTTTGCCGCTTACTGGCTGACCGCTCACCTCCGTGTGGAGGCCTTTCCCGCAGCAACCAGTTTGTCCTGTTAGCTTGTCGTGTACGTCGGCGGACTTGAGACGCAGAGAGGACTTGACCATGATGACAACGATGACCGAGTTCGAGTCCAGGGAAGATCGTTCCAGAAATCAGGTAAGATAAAAACAGAATCCAAAAATTAAAATGACCGAGTAAACAACAGGCTGAGAACGTGGTAAAATCAGAAAACGTGGTAAAAATCAGACGAGGGCTTTTCTTTTTCTGGGCGGCTTTTGTAAACCGTTGGTTGGGTTTAGGGAAGTATGTGGGTGGGCGGGTCAATCGATAAAATTGTGTTGGCTTTAGGGAAGGAGGAGGGTGGGTCAGTCGATTGGCCAGTCACCCAGTCAATCATTCAGTCAGACAAACAGACGGACATTCGACAGCGGCCTCTGGTGACTCCGCAGCTCAGTGAGCGGTATCTTCCCTCCAGGATGAAAGACCTTATTCTATTGGTTAATCTTGGTTGAGGTCACAGGCTGGCCACGCCCATGGCAACAGGTCTTTTTCGAGGCAAGTTAACTGAAACTGTATAATTATATATTACCATCCACATTTTCCATCTGATAATGTAACGACTGCTAGTATTAAACTCTGTTAGTTTGCAATAAAAATTGTGGTAACTGCATAATAGGACAATAGTTTATTTTTTGCAATCCAAAATATTTATTATCTTCGACATATGTTTTTTAATTAAACTTTTTTTAAACATCTTTTATTTATTTTTTTATTACTATGTACTTATTTTTTCCCTAAAACTTGATTGAATAATAAAGAAAGAAATCTAACTCTATACTTACACTACTAGTTTACAGCATCATTCAATAATTTTTAGGTTTGTGTTTGAGTGCATGTACATAATTTATATAAACAATGTATCTGTGCACTTCATTGTTTTGTAAAATAATGTATTTGCCTTCATAATCTTTTATCAAATACTATTTATCAAATAATCTTTTCTCCCCCCTTCGAAACTAATTTCCTTCACTTCTGGTCACATGCAATGCCTTTCGGGCGGGGATATCAGTGTGTGTTTCTCTTTCGTCTATTTGTCAACTTTCCTCAGTTTTGTTAGCTCTGCCCATCTTACAATTAATGATGGGAAGTTCAGATTATTTTACTGACTCTTACCATTGAGTCTTGTTCATCAAAATGAACGATTCTTCTCGTTCATTTTATTTTATTTGCCAAAATATTATTAAAATGTTACGAATTGCATCCAAACACATGCTTCTACTCCTACTTGTGGTCTTCGTTCTGCATCTGGACTGACTTTGTATCAGCCGCACTGTAGATTAAAATCTATGGAAGGTAGGGCTTTTTATTACTGAGCGCCTAAATTATGAAATGCATTACCCACAATTATTAGGAATTCTGTTTCTCTGGATTGTTTTAAGAAGCTTCTTAAGAAACATCTTTTTAGCAAAGCATTTAATTTTAAAATTATCACTGTCACTTTTATACAATTTACAGTGGTGGAAAGAGTACTGAAAAATCATACTCAAGTAAAAGTACTATTACTTGCCCAAAATGTTGTGCAAATAGAGTAAAAGTACCAGTTGTAAACATTACTCAAAATATGAGTAAAAAGTAGACCCTTCAAAAGTACTAAAGAGTAGTGAGTATTACGCTGTAAAAAGCTGATGCATTTACATGTAATTTGTGGATGTGTGTAAACGTAACATTCTGTAGTGCATTTAGTTATTGCCCAGCAGACATACAATGTCATAAGACATTAATATTAGGTTAGATTTAGGTTGTGATGTCAGATAACCAAAATTTAAGTCTAGCCAGCATCTAAGGACAACGTTATTTTGATGTCCAATAACAATGTCAAATGACGTTGATACTTAATCGATTTAGAAAGTGACCAAAATCCAACGTCAAGACAACATTTTAAACCAACGTCATATTGATGTCAAATACTGACATTTAGTCCTCAGGTCTGGCAACCAAAATCCAACGTCTGATAGACGTCATAGTAGTAACGTCCACACAACGTCAAGCTGTAACATCATTAGACATTGACATTTGGTTGATTTTTAGGTTGGACGTTGGACATTGATGTGGATCTGACATTGGGTTCTGATGTCAACCTGATTTTCATTCCCAAATAAAATGCAACTTTCCCATGGCGTTTGGGTGCAACGTCAATCTGACGTCATGTTGACATCTTGTGTCTGTTGGGTGTTTAAGGCCATTTCGGTCATCAGTAAACGTCCATCATGTTCTCATCAGTGACATGCATCTAAACAGCCTCTGGGTCATTGCATGTGATGATTTTGGACATCTTCTTGGACACGTTTAATGCTTCCAAACAGTTTGCTGCAATTAAAAATCGCCCATGTCTTAAGGTAGTTCATTATGAGGCGATTTACCTTCTATGTGTGATTTGATTGAACAAGAATCACAGGACGAATTTTTGTGACAAGAAAATATAAACTGCAGGCTGAAGGAAAGTAGTAGAGCAAAAGTACCAATACTGCCTTAAAAATAGACTCAAGGGAAAGTAAAAGTACACATTTTTAAAACAACTTAGTAAATTACAATTTCTGAAAAAAAAACTTATTTACAGTAACTTAAATATTTGTAATTTGTTACTTTAAACCACTGGTAATTTCTAACATGTTGCTTATTTATTGTTTTATTTCTGCGGTGTGACTTCTGGCTTGTCACTAGGATCTTTTGCAAGCTTGTAATTCTCTGCATTGTTATTTGTTATTGCATATCTTGTAGTGTTTTGAGTTTAAGAAAAGCGCATTATAAATAGAATTTATCATTATTACATCTACAACTAACCCAAACGTTGATCACACTACAAACAAGTCACAACTAATGGTTCAAGAAAGAGAAAACAAATCACTACCTGGGTCTTTCGCTTATGATTAGTTCTTCTGACATGTCTTCAAATTTGAGACATTTGTTCATGTGACACTGACGGTCCCATATAAGCTTAACCAACACAGTCTAAGCCAAAAGTACCCATGATTAGTTCACCTTTTGAGTCTTCAGGGTCTTTGAGTCGTTCGTTCATCATGTAAAAACATGTAAAGAGATGATTAAAACTTGAGGACTCAAGAAATGAACGAATCAAATCTTTTTCTGGCTCTGACTACATATGATTGGCTTCTGTCTTTCATGTAATGCACAAACAGCTCAAACTGATAGAAGACTCGAAAAAGGAACTAATCTTCTATCCCACCTGCACAAATGTGCGTATGCGTGACTGAATGAATCACTTTCTGAGGGGACTCATTGTTCTCGAGTCAGATAAAAGATTCTTTTAAAAAGGAAGGAATCATTCAACTACTTCCAATAATCAAACTTCTCAAAACATGAGATTCTTGAGGAGCGGTGCTGTTTCTAGGGATGCACCGAACCCGATACTTGGATCAAATATCGGTTGGATATCGCTTATTTTTGCTGGATCGGGTATCGGCCAGCTGGTATGGATCCAAAACCGATCTTGTGCGTGCACTATATTATCTGTAATTCATTAGCCAAAAAAAGCTATGATGGTACCCTATTATAAGGCACTAGAAAGTTGTCATGTAGGCCTACTGTATCCCAAATGTTCTAAAGCCATTCTATAGTTTAAACAAAGTACAGGTGATACAATATTCAAGTGGTTAAATTAATGTTCAGTTCAGTGCTTCCCTCTGCTGCACCTGTCAATCATTCTCCATTCATTTCACAATTCAAACTGCGTGTCGCGTTCGTTTATGACAACATGAAAAACTTTCTCTAAGACTAGTTGTTCCTGTTAATATAAATAATCAGAGGAGGAATGCATTCAGTTTTGCATTAAATGGGTTAATTTTGACCTGCAACAAGGAGTTCATTGCTGTTTCTAAATCATGTTATTGGGATTGAATCGGTTCCAAAAAATGGAATTGTGCATCCCTAGCTGTTACAAAATACACATAAAGGTGATCATTCCACAATTAACTGCAATTACAGGCTTCAATCAGAGATGGCGACAAAGAGGCTAAATTTACAGACTGCAGTTTCCCGAAAAGTAACTCACCCTTTCCTCAGCATGGCATTCCAGAACATCTGCTCTGACGGATAAACCCAGTTCTCCTCAGCTCCAGCACGAGGAATGGTGGATTCCTCTCTTACAACTGACAAGGAAAAAGGCTGATCAGCTGAAGGCTGCTGGTTGGGTGGAGGCATCTGTAGAGAACAGTAAAAAAGTTAAAGAAAAGACACTGGATGCGTCTAAACATCTAAGAAACTGACTTGAAATGCACAAAATACCATATTGGCTGGATTGATGTCGGACAGTGTGGGTTTCGCCCCATTGGCAGCTCTCATAGGACACTCCACAAATTCATAAGCCCTGTCCTGATGTGCAGGTACATCTGGAGCTTTCTTCGTGTGATCGCTAGATGCCTGATGCATTGGACATTCTGGAGGAGGAGCACCTGTTGGAGAAAGAATGGATGAAAAACCGAATAATCCTATATGTTTTATATTATGATCAAATCAATAAATGATAACGATCAATAACTGAAATAATTAATAACAAATCTGAATGCCTATTAGCTGTCTGTGAGGTGTGTACAGAAAAATATCTGCCAACCAATTTGTAAATAATTTAGTGACAAAAAAAACTCATAGACAATGCAATTCATTTACTTTACCATCTGTAAAAATGGTAAACAATTTTTGTGTCAGATAAGTTTTAATCGAAATTTTTTTTTTTCATATATTAGGGATGTACTGATATGGATTTTTTGGCCGATCTCGATAACCGATAACTCTTAAGATTTGGAGACCGATAACCGATATAAAGGCTGATAAAAAAAAAAATTTCATAATGTAATATTCTTTATACAATAAACTACTTATTTCATAAAAGTAAAAAAAAAAAAATTTTGAACTGATCTTAGAATGGCCTACCCAAAGCAAAAAAGGTGATTATATAGACCTATATTCATGATTTCACATAAATCAGTATGCCAAAAATAAATGATTTCCGTTTCTTCGCATGGCAAATTAACATGCAACTTGACTGTTGCACAAAATATCCAACATATGCAAACTAAAAAATAAAATAAATAAAAATGTATTCAACAACTTTACAAGCCATTTTTTAAAATACTTGTTTACAAAGAGCTGTTTAAACTACAGAGTATGATCAAAAATAATATTTACAAAAATTGCATTGAAATGACGCATTAGTCCATAGAGTTCTGTCAAGCTAACAGATAAAAGGATGCCAGATTTTATCAAATTGCTCAAGTTTTCTTTTCAAACAGTACCTAATTCACTCCAACTGTAAAGTAGAAGTTACTGTATTTCTCCAGTTTAGATGTAGGAGACTCTGTTTTCTTCACAAATGGAAAATGATTAATTATACTGTGGTTTAGATTGTAATGTTTACTTCTTAAACCCGTTTTGAACAAATTGCATAGACACAGGAATGTCCCTGGCATAATTAACCCCACAAATCTATATTTATGTGTATTTTATGCATTCAAGAGAAACAAAAGCACAATAAAAGCCAAAATTATTCATAACATAAACAACAAGTTCATCAAATAGCTACACTAGCAATAAAGCTAGAAGGAGAAATTGGTTTGAGAAAAAACATCAGACAATAATAGATTTAGGCAACATAATTAAAATAATACATTTCATTTATTTTGATGAATAAACTATTTATTAAATCATTATTATCAAAATAAACTTTAGTAACAGCTCTGCTTCGGTTTTATTTGTTAATACTTTTCTACTTTTAAATGTTATTATTGTTTCAAATAGTAGAGTAGATGAGTCTCACTTTTATTATTGTCTCGATGCATTGGACAGCCCTGTGGTGGTGCACCGCCAACATCAGGCACCATGATGCCCTCCGCCTTCACGGTGCCCGTACGACTGGACATAGTGTTTCCCATCAGCTTCTTAGACACACAACATCAAACAGCAGTCAGTTTTGAGTGACTTTAGATTTCACATACTAAACCAGGGATGGGCTAACTTGATCCTGGAGGGCCGGTGTCCCTGCAGACTTTTGCTCCAACCCTAATCAAACACACCTGCCTGCAGCTTTCTAGTGATCTTGAAGACACTGATTAGTGTGTTCAGGTGTGTTTGACTAGTGTTGGAGCAAAAGTCTGCAGGCACACTGGCCCTCCAGGATCAAGTTTGCCCATCCCTGTACTAAACCATATACATACAGTTAAATAGAGGTCCAAGATGAAAATGGATTTTCAAGCATCAAAACAGAAAGAATGTATGTTTCTCCTATTTTTGCACAAAAATATAATGATTATCACTGAAATATTGTGTATTTGTACCATGATTGACAGAAGACACCCACTAAATTCTCATTCACTGTAACAATTAAGGCTGCACAATATATCGTTTCAGCATTGATATCGCAATGTGATAATTTGCAATAGTCACAAAGCGAGTAAATGCAATGGTGAGTTTTGCAAGTGTTTTTTGAGGCCTGTGACTGTGAGGGTTTTAAAAACATTCAGACATTGTACCATTTGTAACTTTGAAAAATTGATCACGAATTTTATGGAATTGTTTATAAAACAAAGACTAAGCAGTATTATTTTACATTTGATTATTCAATAACTGTATACATTTTGACTCTTCAGAAAATAATAAAACGCTGTTTATTTAATTAGCATATTACTCTTTAATGAATTTATCTATGCTTGTAGATTGTTTATTATATGTTATGCACTCCTCTACAGAATCATCCCAATCAATCTAAATTTATAGATTATTTACAAACAGTTATTCAACTTATCTGGTGAAATTGCATTCATATCGCGGAATAAAAACTATCGCAATGTGTAATTTTTCCAATACCGTGCAGCTCTAGCGTTCGCAATATTCATCGCATAATCTGCAATGTTGTGTTGGGGTTCTAGTAGATCAGCATTTAGCAATGAAGACTGTACAGTGTTATTTTACATTACATTTGATTATTCAATTACTGTACCAGAATATCTGACTACTGTTTGACTCTCCTGAAAACCATATAAAGCACTGCTTATTCCACTTTTATCTTTGCTCATCTTATTTATTTATGCTTCCTATTTATTTGATTCAAAATTATGTTAATCAATCTAAATGAATGATTTCATTCCAAATAGAGCTATTCAAGTCACTTGCTGACATTGTATTCATATTGCAATATATAAAACATAGAAATATAAAATATCGCAATGTCAGTTTTTCTAATATCACGCAGCCCTAGTAACAATAGTTCTAAAAGCATATTTCTAAAAGTTTTAAGAGTCATTTGATAAAATATTTAAATACAGTGCAAACAGAAAAATAGTCATTCATTGCCATTTTAAATATGTATTTCTTACCACTACTTTATAAATCTCATTGAGGTAACGTTGGTTTTATATTCGCATATTCGCTCTGTGACAACTTGTGACACACTCCCTATATTGTTTACCATGGTACTTTTGAATATTTAGTCTGAAATCACATGTAATTATGACTTCAAAACAACATTAGCACTATTTAATTGACTGTGAAGAATGTACTCCAATAGCCATTGGCTGCTAATATGATTTCCATATGTAGAATTTGCAAAGAATACTTTTTTGATATTATTAAGAAGTCTGAATGTGCGAATATAAAACCAACTTTACCTCAATATAAATCTCATAATTTTACCTATTTGTCAGCCAGAACTTTTTAATCAGTTAAAAAATGGAATATGATAGCTTTTTCTTTTAATAAGTACAGACCAGAATAATTACGTTGTTTCATTTTCACATAAAGATATCCTTTACACTGAATGACAATAGAACATTCATCCATTTATTTTAAAATTCCATGCAATTGTCAACTTCGCCAAGCAAAAATTGATGTTTTCACCAAAATAGCGAAACCCTTTGAAGGTTTTTGTCTGTGTTTTACAGTACTGTAAACATACTCAAAAATGTTTCTGTCAATGTTTTCAAACAATTATATTTGATTTACCAAAGTCACACAAGTGCCAAGTTCACATCTGTCATATCCATAACGGAGCTTTTTCCTCATAAATGCAAATATGACAAAAAATAAAATCAATCATGTTTGTTCTATAGTCAGCCGACTCTTATCGTTTTGATTATCGTGGTTTCTTTTGGGTTGTGTAGTTTCATTCACAGATGTTGTATACTGTAAACTCGCAAACGTTTTGGTCACATTCATAATGTTTATTTTCCTCATTTAAAAATTAAACATGTTTACAGATTGATATTTTTCTGATCCTAGAACTCTGTGGTTAGCTGTTTTGGAAAATATAAACAAACGATTCAATATAATGTCAACATATACTTTCTCTGTCAATTTGTCACATCCATAACACTGGAACTGCTCATTATTTTAATATTTGAAACATTAAAGTAAGCACTTTATTTGCTATTAATATGTTTCACTATAGAGAAAATCCCTTTTATAAACTGAATATGATGCAAACAGCAAAATGGGATGCCATGTCATTGACCCATATCCTAAAAGTAATAGTATAAATCCATGCAAGCATAAACTCTCGTATATATACGACTCGTATACATCACATGAACACTATTGTTCTCTAGGTCTATCATTAATGAATGCAGAATTATGTGACAACAACATGACACAATTATGTCTCCATTCAACTATAAACCAAAGGTATAACTTTATAAAAGAATAACATATTATTAGTCTCAATAATGCCACACTGTATCCCAGAATGCATGCTGTCACTATGAATGTCTGTCTTCCTTTCTTTCCTCCAGAAACACCCTTATTGGTTTATGCAGCATTCACGACTACAGAATGATGATTTTTCTGAAGTTGTGAAACAAATGTTACACAAAACTCTTCAGAAAGGACAAGAAAATGAGATTGTCTCTGCTAAATTATCCGTACAGTGTTATCAACAGCTTGTCCACCCTGCAATTTGTAAAAACTTAAGGCTCAAGATACCGCAGATTAATGAAAATCTCTCTATAACTGTAGATCACGCTTACCTCCCACCTCTGCTGTCAATGTCGTTCACTAGAAACATGCCTCAGATCCCACGATGCTTTGCATCATTGCATCGCGTGTGTGGCAGGAAAGAACAGACCGGTGAACACTGACCCCTAGAGTATTGGAGAAACTAAACATTTATTTTGTGTTTTATTTTTTTATATTTGAAATTATCTCATACGCGAGTACATAAAAAATGTATGCTGATTTTATTATTTTTTAACAATTATATATATATTTTTACATAATACATATTAATTAATAAAATAACGTTTTTTAGATACAAAACCAGTGATTGTTCGAAGAATTGCTTTTTTTTCATTATTTGTGACAAAATATATATTTTTTTATTTAGCTTTATTAGTCAGACTCTAAGTTAAGAGCATTTTATTATAAACTGTGTGATAATGTAAATATACATATATTTATTTGTAAAAGATAAAGACAGCATACCTGTTTTCTGCTTATGATGAGGGAGTTTGATCATTACAGTATGTTTGCTGATTGTTTGTTTTACTTTGATACATATTTTAAGGTAGATGTAAAACAACATGCCCTCTGCCATTATGCCATTTTATATTCATATGCAGTTGAACATACCTCATTAAATAGTTTACTTTTTTATTGATAATTTCTCAGACACCACTTGCTTTGGCACCCAGGAACCAAAACTATTGCAAAAATAAGATAGAAATCTAAAATAAAACAGCATTAGGAGTCATTTCACAGGCCCTGCTTCGGTGACAAATTAAGCACCAAGTGATTTAAAAATGAATGACAAAATATCTATATCAGTTGAACTAATATTCTTTCTTAGCCTACTTAAGAAGATATATTATGTCAGCAGAAAAAAATACAATAACAAATATTAAATAAAATGTTGTTTTAAAACATTTAAGATTCAAAATGGTTAATGTTCACTTAACTAAACACAAATGCCTGCGTATAGTAAAAATATCTCCAATTTAAGATGTTATTTAATATAATATAATATATAATTTAAATTAATGTAATGTAATAATATAAATATATAAATAATAGAAGATATTCTACTCATAATGTTAACGAAGGAAAAGGAAATAAAGTTGAAAAGGTTGACATTTTAACATACATATAATCTAAACCTAAATATATAGAAATTGAATTCACCAAACTAGTTTTATACACACTTGACGTTACTGTTATAATGAAAATGCACTTACTTGTATCTACATATGGCAAATGTCCAACCATAGACATTATATCTATTATATATGTCAAGTCCTATGGTCAAGTCCAACAGCGTTTTTGACGCGCATGCGCACGGCGGCTATATTTTCCGAAATGTGTATGAAGTTTAGCAGAAAGACTCGCACACCTGAGAGACGTTTTCACGACCTTCTAACATTTACAGATAGCAGGATATACATGTGAAATGTAAGTTATGAACTCGGAAAAATACCACATTTCAAATCAACTAACAGGTTAATGTAATGGGGCAAACCACTTTAAACTATATGATGTGTTAACTGTATCGTAAGAGTTATTTTAAAGCCTTTAATAAAGCATTATGTATGCTTATGACATATTGTAGCCTACTTTTTTCTGCAGTAGTCTGTTATTCAGACGTGCCTCAAACTGGTTGCCATCTTTATAACAATCGATGTACAAACTCGAAACCTTAAAATAACAAATACCAACTCTAATTAAAACCGATTTATTTCAGATTAAAACATTGCCACACCACAGAAACACACGACGACTCCATTAACTTGAGCAGTTTCAACATCACAGTATTTGTAGAAATTCATTCAATAGCTCATATACACCTTTGTCAACATTCATATCATTGCTTAATTCCATAACAGTGAAGTAAATAATGATTAATAACCTGAAATGCCTTACCCCACTGAAGCTAAAATACTGTAATTGTCATTATTCCAAAACCAACTATCAAACCACACATAGCAAATACTATACAAGCAAAAAGCTTACACACGGCTGTGCCATTAAGTTATAGATTTTCAGAAACACATATAACTCTGTGTCACCTGATATGTTTTCATTCCAGACATAATACTCCTTATTTATAGTCTTCTCCATATACATATATACAGTAATTGTAGACATGCATAGTTTCTTGAGTACAATATCCTGTCCTACAGGATCTTTCACCTATATATGCTTAAACCACATTTCCGCCATGGCCATTACACTTCTCTGTTTACATAACCCAATCCATATTGTAGTCAAAAATCATTTATCATGGTCTACAGGCACACTCTGTGCATCTTTGTGAACTTCCAGATGTGCTGTTGCTTCGTTGATTGCATTCATAAAGGCAAGTTGGTTGATCTTAGCAGCTTAATAATAAATAGTGCAACCACAACTTATGTCCTGATCGTACATTGTGATCAGTCTCATGCCTCTTAATCCCCTGATTTCTTAAAACCTGTGACTGATTTGAAGATGACATCATAAAAGTCATTAATTTAAAGACTGGCTTTCCACGCAGTTGATTGGTCGGTTTAAAAACTCAAAAGTACAGCAGCGGGAGTAACGCATATGACATTTGCACTCCAGCATCATGGTGCTGATGTGTTGTTTCTGTCTATTACTCCATGTCAGTCTGTCTTTCTGGTTTCCATCTCAGTTCCTGCTGGTCTCGTCCAGGCCGAGCGAAGGACTTTCAGACATCCACGGATGATTCTGCGCATCCACATGATGTTCATGACATCCAAAGACACGCTGGAAATGACCCAGGCACAGCGGGCACCAACAGGTAACCGATAGAAGTCATCTGTGCCGAAGACTGAGTACATATGGCTGTAGTAGCCTGGAATGACAGCGATCCTCACCAAGAAGAAGGTAAACGCCATTGCGACACCATTAAGCAGACTTGGTTTGGAAAGTTTGTGGTAGCCCAACATGTGAAAAAACCAACTGGAAAGCAAAATGTGAAAATTAGGTCATGTGACTTGTGATTTGTAAATGCATTTCGACATATTACTTACCGCTGGTTCACAAAAGGGGTGGAGAATTCTGATAGCAGCCGAAAATTTGCAAAGTAAGGCAAAATCCCTTGACTCTGTCGAGGGGAAAAAAAGGACAAAATGACCTTTGAAAGATTGAGGAAGTAATATTACACCTGACCAGCTAGAAACACAACTCACCAGCACATAATAGTATGCATAGAGGGCAGCAAAATGGTGAATGACAAAGTATTTCTCTCCAATAGACTCCCATGAAGTGAACATCAGCAGGAGATCTGAGACAGGAACACAGAGAATGTTAACTCTTAGTGTTTCTATGTTGTAAAAATAAATTGATTTGTATGCATCTTAATTAGGGCTGTGCAGTATGACAATAATATATACAGCATTTTATATGGATGAAACAAATAGTCTATTCAGAACCATGTTTACATTTTGCATTTTAACAATATTTGTTAGGCCTATAAGCATTCATAGTTGATTTTTAAGGGTTTTCTATTTCATCAACATGTATTTGACTATTTACTACATTCTTAATCAAACATTAAATGTTTTAAATAAAGTGAGAAAAATAATCACATAGGAATGAATACATTTTTAAGAATATACTTTAAACTGTAAAAAATATATATACTATAACTATTATCTATAATAACTATAATAGTTAACTATAATAACTATTATATGATGGAGTTTATAGAAAAAGGGCTGTATTGTCATACTTTATAATAATTTATTATATTTTTTGTCATATTGCCCAGCCCTCTGAATCATTATATATATATATATATATATATATATATATATATATAATTATATAAAATACATTTTTTATGTATTTATTTTTATTTTTTGTAGTAAAAAGGTGTTTATACTGTATACTGTTAATTAAATAATAAAAAATGTAGAATAGATATCAAAATACATTTTTTTGTGTTTTTCTTTATTATAACAATCAATTATATATTTTTACTTGATGCATACATTAGATTTTATTATTTTTAAGACCCTGATTTATTTAAAAGATGTATTTGTCAATAAATTAACAAAGAAATTAAATCAGACATTATTTTTAATTAAGAACTGAATTTATTTTAATTAAGAAAAGAAAAAAGGCTCATTGTAGGATGCATTCAATTCTCTATATGTGTGAACTGCATTTTGTATACATTTTTGCATAAATTAACTGATATAATGCCACATAAACCACTCACCTGAGATGAGATAGCCTGAGGTAACGGCCACATTTAGTTTCACCATTGTGGCATCTCCCCTGTTATCACAAAAAGAAGTTAATAAGAAAGAGTGTGTGATATCACCAACAACTTTGGGCAGTAGACTAAAAAACTGATGAGGATACACTTTTCCCTCTAGTAATTTGTTTAAAAATATATATTTCCTCCGAAAATTGTTGTAGAAATCTTCCATCAGAATATTAGTGTGTAGAATCAATTTGGCTTGTAAAATGCAAACTAAAAGCTAAACTAGTATTCTCTTGAAAAGCATCCCCCAATAATCATTCCTTTATTGACGAAAATAAATAAATAAATTATATTCTCCTTTTTGGACAGAGACCACAGTATGTTACATAACATTTTGTGCCACCATGATGCTTGTAATTCAGTGGATCTCAATTCCAGTCCTTGAGACCCCCCTGCCCTGCACATTTTGTATGTCTTTCTTTCTTAGCACACTTGACTCAGATCATCAGCTTGTTAACAAAGAGATCCATGAACTGATCCTTGTGTGTCAAATAAGAGAGACATACAAAATGTGCAGGGTGAGAGGTCCAGAGGACTAGAATTATGAGCCACTATTGTAAATAAACTTCAAGTCCTCACCAGACAGGATCTTTCTGGATGGGTTCGTCAAAGATGTATATGTAAAGGCAGAAAAGTCCCACAACCAGGGCATGCACTGTAGAGACGGCCCTTGGAGAAAACAAAGACCTTCCAACATCAGTCAAACTCATTACAGAAGTGCACAATATTAAAAAAATAAATAAATCACATGCTTTTGCAGTCAAAACATTATGTTTGCTGTTTGCTCAAACTACTTATTTTAAATAAGCTGGAAAAAAATACAATTCAAACACAAAAACGAAGAGTTTTTGGGGACAACTTAATTGTTTTATGTTCAATCCACTTAAATTTGTAAAAACTAATAAGCTAACTTATTAAGCTAACTAATAAGCTTACTAAATTCCTTCATGTTGTCCCAACACAAATTGATTGTGTGCACCCAGCATTTTTCACAGTGTAGAAGATAAAGTCTGGCACCTGGAGTTCCACTCCGTCCTTTGTGTAGGGCTGAGCCTGAGGAAGCCTCTGCAGAGGTGCTGAGACACCCAAGGGCTTCCTCTGTGGAAGAGCCACTGGAAGCTCAGGAAACTTCCTGCTACAACCACCAGCACCTGCGGGCTGAGAGGCTCCATGCCTGCTGAGCCCTGGAGAAAGAGAGAGAGATGAAAGCAAGACGCTGACAAACATTCAGCAATAAATCTTCCACTGACAGCCCTCTGCCCCCTTCATCCCTACCCAATAATAACCACCCCAACCTCACACCACTATTTCACAAATCCAAATGTTTCTTACTCCAGACCAGTTGCGAGCATAAAGCCCCCAGTCATCACCTGAGCTGCCGCAGTACCTCTCCACTGCCAAATCCCCCAGTACACAGGCGCATTTGCATATGTGCTGACACAGCCGCAACAGCCACCCAGAGGTCAGCTGACTCCAAAAAACGTCTCAGATAGCTCCGTCTGTGATTTATAGCAATCACGCGTGGCTTTTTGTGGAGATCTCAGCATCCCGTAACAAGCAGCTGATTGTGTGGCTTTTGCGCTGCATGCACTAACTTCTATCCTGGCTGAGGGGGAGTGTGTGTTTGCATGTTACTCCTGCTATACATTCCTGCAGTGTATGGGCACAGGGATCGAAATGAAACAGCAGGAAATCAATGCGTTCTGATCAATGTGGTATTGTTCTGGTCCACTGGGACGCGACCACTCCCCTGATTTGTCCTCGTATACCCTTGAAAAAGGCATCAAGCTTCGGTGTATTTGGTAACTGGATAGTAGGAGGAAGTCATGCTGGCGTGACATTGTCAGATTTGAGTTCTACTGACATTTTGCATTCATGGATTTTTCGGATGCTTTTAATGTAAGGAGCGAAGATATTGGTAGAACCCAAGTGTATTATTGATATGCGATTAACAGATTTGGAAGGAGGTTGGAGAAGAGGCATGCACAAACTTATGCTTTTTAAATAACATGAGCATGTAAATGCACTAGTGTGTGACATTATGGTGCCAAATTCAATTTAGAACAATTGATTTTACATGAGCTGTAAGCATATTAAATGCTGTAGATTTCCAATGCTATAGATTTTGTGAAAATAATGTTGAAATGTGTGTGAAATAATGTTCTGTCATCATTCTATTCTCTGAAACAATACATTTATGTAAGTATTAAACTTATTCATACCTGTATATATGTAAGTGATCATAACATTTTATACAGTTTTTAATGTTTAGAAGTTTGGGCTGACAAATAGGTAAAACCTAGCAATGTGTAGGATAGTAGTAAAGTCTAGAGATGTAAATTAGCTGCATTATGATCTTTTTAAACATGTTTTTAAATAGATTTTGTCATAAATATGCCTGTTTTGGTCAAAACAATTGTTACACAGAATGACACAGAATTCTATAAATTTTGGTAAAAATGTATGATAATAATATTTTTTTTGCTCAGGAAAAAGCAGGGCACATTTAGATTTATAAAAAAAATTGGCTAACACAAAAAATTAGTGTTGTGATACCTGAAAAATCCCCTGACCTATACCATAAAACAAAAAAGGCCATCAAATCCAAAAAAAAAAAAAAGGCAGTAGCACATGTTGTCTTTTTCAATTTCAATGTCTGATTAATCAGTCTTGCCATTTGCTTTCATTTGCAGTTTATTTTCTTCTGCGGCAGCCAAATAACATGCATTTAGGTGACTATTAAAGATATGCGCTCTTAGCAAACAAATACAGCCAGTGCAATGCATGATCAGACTTACCCGTTCTGTTATGAAAGACCCATGTTGAACTGGCCATGGACTGCATTCATCAACTCAGTTGGACATGAGGATAAACACAGGGTGTAAGCAATCGGTACAGCAGCTCAGTTCACCTCAGGCAGGAACAAAAGAGACTGGCATTGAGATGCGAACACAAATCCCTTCTCTCTTCTTCTCACCTCTGTCCTTGTGCAGTCAGTAAGTGCTTTCTCTTGTACCGTCCAGTGTCATTTTATATCTTTGAATGAACATAATTACATAGCTGGACCACTAGGTGGAGTGAGATACCCAGTTGACTATCATTCTCTCTTCATAGTAGAAACTAAGCTTCAGTCGTCATAGGCAAGGATGAGCCAAAACTTCATGACCAGTCACTGGTGAAGAAAATACCATTGATCATCCTAACAACACCACACATTGATGGCAAGCAAACAACCAGTTCTCATAATCAATGCCTTGGATGCATTGCGCATGAATAAAGATTTAAGCTAGTTTGACAAAGGCTAAATTTGATGGCAAGATGATGGGGTCAAAGTAAGGGAGTAAGGTTTGCTCCCAGACAGAAGTGGTGAGAATTTGCCAGTAGTAGTGGTCCAAGGAGGAACAATCCACAAACATGCATTGCTGTTCGGCACCAAAGCTTCAAAGATGCAGAAGAGTAAAGACAGGTTCTACACTTTCAGAAAAACAAACTTGGAAAAGGATGTACCTGATCAAAAAGTGCTGTTTTTGTAACATGAACTCACTCATAGGAACTAGCACCAGACCCAGTTCCCCAAGAGCTTGAGAGCTAGTCTTTACGGTTGCACACCATCAGTTGGAACTCTAAAGTAAAACAAGCTGGATAAGAGTGACACTGAGCCTTGTATTAAAAACAATCCGGAAAATGGAGGATGTCGTAGTATAAACCGATGAGAATGGAGATTGAGCATTAATGTATATGTTATGTGACTGAAACAGCTAAATTGACTACATCAATGGGAATTTGAAGTGCTATATATTGTTGAGGCTGAAAAAAGAACACAAGACCACAGACAAAAGCAACAGGTAAATGTTGCTAGCATTTAGCTTTCTGATTAAGTATGCCTAGTAACTAGAGATCCGCTGAAAGGAAAATTCCTGGTCAAAAACTGAAAATGTTTTGCAATAATTATTATTTTATTAAATAATATAAAGTAATTTTGGAAGTCTTTTTAAATTTAACTCAACTTAAATTATAATTAATGGTGTGCTCAGCTGCTCTTGCACTTTAGTTGATGCAGCAGCAAATCGCCCTTGCGCAGTGCAAGCCATTGAAATTAATGGGATTTATAGTGGTTTATATTATAGTTTAAAATTTCAGCAGATAATTTTTAGCATCCAAAAGTGTGATGTGTTCTTACTTTTAACACTTTAAAATACTGCCAGTGTTTCATATTACATGCAGTCACCCAATCAGCGCACTTACATCAAGTATAGTTCTTGCACTGGATTAAACCTCTTCTGAAGTAGGAGATAATTTTGTTTCCCCAAATAGTGTTTACTAGAACTAAAACTCCTACTGATTCATGTAGTGCAAACACAGCAAAAGTCAGGTTTTTCTTCCAATAGTTTTATGGCAGTTTCCACTGAGTGGTACGGTTCGGTACGCTTTTAGGGCCGTTTACACTGTCAAAAGCGAACCGAACCGTACCGTACCACTTTTCCGGCACCCTTTCGAAAGGGTACCAAAGACAAGAAAGGGTAACAAAAGGTGGAGCTACACGTGCAGCTGAACGCTGATTGGTTTACAGAGATACATCACGATCTCGTGGAGCTAGCCAGAATCAAAACAATGGAGCCAACATGTTTTGTAAATACACAGCTGAGACAACTATATGCATAATAACGATCCATGGATGACCCGGGCTCAAAACAAACCTTGTCATTGTCTTGATGAACAGCCACAAAGCCAAGAATTTGCCGTGTCCTGTTGTTGTTTTACGAGGCGGTCTAAAAGTCTAAAAGTGCGAGCGGTTTTCGCTTTCTCCAGGGAGCTCGCGATCGCGTCTAGATTTGATATAACGAACTTCTTGAGCTGATGATAATAACGTGTGTGATTAATGAAGCGTCTTCGACATCAGATCCATTCAGAAAGAAAAGGACAAACGCGAGAGTGAATCGCAGAAAAAAAAGAGAAGCCTGACAAAACACAGGAGCAAATAGTTTCAGCAACCTGAACAATCTGCCATGAACAATCTGCCATGAACAAATCATGAACAAACTGCCATGTTTATCATCACCTTTTGGACTATTATGAACTCGGAATGACGGAATTACTCTCTAACAGAGGCTACATGTGCTGGTGAAGATTAAAGATACAGATGAGTGGTTAGCTCTGACTGTGGCCTACTGTATATGTTGCGTGTTGTTTTTGAACTCAAATAAGGACTTAATGTCTGCTGTGTGTAGTTTATCTGTAAGTGGTAACATATCGGAGACTGTAAGGGTCTGTATGTGCTCATATATGTTGCATTTATTTATTTAATATAATTGCAGACGTTACAGTAGGCTGTAACACTGTCACACTGTCATTGATCTGCAGTTATAATCAAATCTTGTTCATAGAAATGTAATAAACATTTATAAACAAGTATTAATATTCGCGGTAGTTATGATATTAAATAATAACCCGCAATAGATATATAAAAATAACCCGCAATAGATGAAATCCACAAAGTAGTCAGCTTTATTTTTTACAATTATTATAGATGTTTAAAGGCTATACAACGCCTCACTACACTACACAATACTTCATATACTTTCAGTTTCAAGTTCAAACCTTCATAGAAAAAAAAGTCCAGTATTATAGAAAGAAACTAGTGGTGGGCCGTTATCGGCGTTAATGTGCTGCAAGAGGCTCTTATTGGGTGCTAAAAAAATATCGCCGTTAATCTATTGTCAAAGTTGGATTGGGAGCTGGGTCTATTCTACGCAAGCTATGATGACTTTCACTTTGATAATTTAGCGCGGATGTATACCTGGCTGAATTGCACTGTAGGTGGTAAAAATGAGTCTTTGAACCTGTGTGTATTCCTACTGTGAAATTACCACATTACAACATGATATGCTAGCATGGATGCAGCTATGAAGCCTCTGGGTTGGCTTTAGGGAAAATTTATTTTTAAGAAGATTCCCAATGGAAACCTCGACAGAACTAAGTTTGTTTGCACTTTGTGCAATGCGGAATTAGTTTGCTGTAGGAGTTCTTCCAGTCTTAAGTATCACCTAAACGCAAAGCATCCCTTAGCTAATGGGTTTTCAATGATGCGTGCCCCTCCAGGGGGGTGCCAGCACATATTAGGGGGGCGCCAGACATTGAGGCGTGCACTCAAGTAAATTATGATGACGATTTGTGAATCTGATTAATGTTAGCTGTGGATCTTGTCGGAAAATAGGGCGAAAAGTCCTACATGTCGGTAATAGTTTATTTGCGGTGTGTACTTCAATAATGCCACTAATATATGCAGGGCCGGCGCGTCCATAGAGGTGACCTAGGCCAAGTGAGAGCGGCGCCCGCGACAACCCCTATCATAGTTATCATAGTAGATCACAATTATCATAGTAGAACAGTTTCTCAAACAGTTTGTGAAGCATTTTGGAAACAGGAGATGAGCCCCTAGTCTAATGCGCCTCCTGGCTTGAGAAACCTGTTCTCAAAGACTTACTTTTAGTCTTTATTTGGTATAGCACACATATTCTGAATGCATTCAACAGAATTCAAATGAGCCTTTTTCATCTAGATTAATCTACATTGATTCCAAGATTACAGTGAGATTAATCTAGATTTAAGATCAAATCCTGTTTTTAGGCCCAAACATTTGTTTCTTCTTTATGTAACGAACTGAACATTCATTTATTCCGTAATGGCGCCCTACAGCCGCGTAACATCTAACTTCCTTTAGCGTGTCCAAAACAGTCTAACTTTTTGTGCAATGGTTAGCATCTTCCTCTGACTTTTGGGTGCTACTGCAGGTGCCTTTAATGGTTTCATCCACATTGTAGGATTTGTTGGGAAGAAAACTTCAGAGTCACACTGCTAGCGATTGAAGATTTATGTCAATTTGGCAAGCTGAACGCATTCTGTACTGTACAAGAGACACGGCACGGAGGAGATTGATTGACAATGGTCTACAGCCAACCAAGATGCAGAACACAATGCGCTAATTAAGACACAGAGCAAAATGCAATGCAAATGCACAATTCAAATTACACTAAAAAGATCAGTGAAACTGTGAGGGCGCAAAAGATGAACCACATTCTAGCAAGGGACCACTGTATATGTACTCAAATAATTGTATTTATGTCTTTACTGTAAAATATACATTAATT
Organism: Danio tinwini; assembly: GCA_903798205.1. Lineage (NCBI taxonomy): Eukaryota > Metazoa > Chordata > Actinopteri > Cypriniformes > Danionidae > Danio > Danio tinwini. Next base: position 31,407,552 of record CAIGQZ010001336.1, read on the forward strand.
TTCACAATGCAACTAAATCGTTAACAGTGTACACATGACCTTAGAAAAGGGACTGCCCCAATGATAAGCTGTTGTACCAATGATAAGCTGTTGTACCATGTTTGTAGTAGTGCTAGGCTGCAGACCAATCAGATCGAAACATTGAAAACACCTATTATGGGCATACAAACATTAAACCTTGGAGTAGTAAAAGAGTGTTACCTCGTCGGATGAGTCACATTTTATTTTAAATCACACAGTATGTATATGTGTCAGAACAGTGATGGCACCAGTATGCACTGTGGGACAATGACAAGCTGACAGAGGAAATTTGACGCCCTGAGCAATATTCTGCTTCAAAACCATTTCATTCATGTGGGTGCAAACTTAACACATGCTACAGCAGCTAAACTTTTCTGTTCTGCATGTTTAAGCACACTGCCACTCTGCACATACATTGTCTAGAAACATTTTGAGGAGTTCAAGAGTTTTACCCTCTACTGCAGATTACCCAGATTTCAATAAATGTGTGGGATGTGCAGGATCTTCAGGGGTCTTTTGGGTCCAAACCTTGGAGAGTGTGCACTGTTTTGGCTCCAGCAGAGCATCAACAGTTTACTGGTCATAATGTTTTTTTGCTCGTCTGTGAATCTACTATGAGAGGGTGTTTGTCTGGACAAAGATGCTATTGGTGAATGAATGTTGTATATTTAGCAAGGTAAGCCCTGTCGTCTTTAATTTCCTGAATTCTCAGCTTAAACGGGATCTATTATCAGGCCTAACCAAGCAAAAATAAACCTTAACCTGATTTAAAAATCACTTCAGCAGGGTTTTCTTGTGTTTACTGCCATAATTAAGTATGTTTAAGGCAGAGTGGTTAGTCCTGCCCTACAGATTCAGGTAATAACACCCCAACCCCCCTCTATAGCACAGTTGTTGTTGTTGTTGAGTCCGTCTGCATGTTGCGCCTCAGGGACGAAGCAACAAGGCATTCCTGTTTGATGAACCATTCATCCCAAAGGAGTGCTGCTCATGGAAAATAAAGGGATGCTGTCTCTAAATGGGTGTTCTAATATATTTCTCTCATTTATCAGCTCCAGGTTATATAACAGGATGGGAGAAACTAATAGCCTCCCACTGTCTCCTGTAGACACTGAGTGAAATGAATACTCGAGAAACAAAAACATGAGAAAAATCTGTTGCTGACAAAGCATTCCTTTTCCCATCTCGTTGAGTGAAATATTAATGGTTTAGTGTCATAATGTGGTATTATAATTTGAAAAAAAACTGAAATTTAAGTACAGATTTAAAATAATTTCAATCCATATAAGACAGCTGCATAGATATTTACATTAGATGTCACCTACACTGTTGTTGTCTATTGGAAGAAATGCATCAATAGAGCTGCCATTTTAGTACAGGGTAGCGCTCCTTTGAATGGAATGTGGGACCAAGGTAGTGGACGACTGGCCATCTGGAGCCATAGATGTGTAAACATTTATACATATATTTATGATCGGGAGTTTTCCCGGTGGTCAGTATGCAAAATTGTTTTTAATTACGAAAGTTATAATTTTACATTACTTTTCTACATCGATGGATAAGTGACCGCACAGGCATTGCCGACAAAGAGTGTGTGTTTGTGAGCATGGAAATGTATTATCGTCCCTCCCTGTTAAATTTGATCTAATAATCCATGTCCTGAACCCCCCCCCTCTCCTGCTTTAATTTCTAATTCTAACAGAGGGAGCGATTCATTTGTAAACGGTTATGAACGACTAATGTGAACCATCGATATCCCTGCATCTCAATGTGCATATCCACCTTTCTGATCTAAATGGTATATAACAGTGGTCCTCAAATTTGTTTCACCGAGTACCGCCTCAGAAAACAATTGTCTCTCCAAGTACCACCATAATGACCGGCAGCTACAGCTCTACACAGTTCAAAATTGTGGTAGATTATTTCTTATTATTATGAATATTTATTAATGTCAGCTACTTTAAACATTGTTAAGTTTGAAAATTAACACTGTACTGTGCTTACAGGTAAAAATAAATAAAATGTCAATGTTTAAATTGAAAAGTGCTTTTAAAAGTTAATTAAAAATGACACTGTTCTTAAAAAGTAAAAATAAAACTACTGCAGTTAAATGTAAAGTATTATCATAAAGTAGCATATTCAAAACCTGCAAATGTTCCTTGGACCTCATAAATATAGGCTATATGTCATCATATTCATATATAAACATTTTGATAATTTTTAAAATATATATATCCATGTATATATGACTTGTATGTATATCATTAAAATCTAAACATTAACTTGTATTTTAGACATATAAAAATGGATTTACATATTTAAATTAGAAATTAGATCTGCTTACTGTCTGTTAGAGTAGGCTTTGTGTGTCAGAAAAGCAAATGATTAAACTATACCTGTCAACATTGGGATGTAAAAATACTGGATATGCCCCAACAACCATTACAAAAGTGGGAGGAAATTAGCTTCAAATGATAAAATACATAACAAACATTAGAAAATTGAAAATAAAATAAAGGGTTTAGCCTATTAAAATCAATTTACTGATCACATCTGTGTTATCGTATGCGTCAAAGGGTTAAAGGTGTGTTCATTTTTTTTACTTTAATTATTTAGCGATTTCTCTGCATACCACTAGAAGGAAGCCTGTGTACCACTAGTGGTACACATACCACATTTTGAGAACCACTGATATATAACATTTGTAATATTCAATAATTTAGGGTGGACAGTATGCACATCAATGCGCAGGCACTGTTATGTTATAAGGCACTCTTATAAGTTACTTCAAAAACGCTAGGTTACTTGCGTAACCCTGGTTCTCTGAGAACAGAGCGAGGTATCTCACTATGGGAAACGCCTCAGGCGTGACAGACTATAGAAGCACCAATTACAACTCCAAAGCCCCCAGACAGAATCGATAGAAAGATAACCTTTCAAATTTATTGGGGGCACATATTAAGAACCACATGAGCCAATGAAGGCGCGGTGACGTCAAGGCGGTAAAACCTGATAAATGTATGCGGAGAAGACCAACTTGCCGCTATACAAATATCTTTTATCGAAATCCCTCTGAACAAAGCCCATGAGGTAGCGATTCCTCTTGAAGAATGAGCTCTTAAGCCCTCTGGGGAACGAAGACCCTTAGATGTATAGGCCCGTTCGATTGCCTCCACCATCCAATGCGAGAGCCGTTGAGATGAAACAGCCTCGCCCCTACAGCGAGTGGCCCATGACACAAATAACTGATCGCTTCTCCTGAACGATCGCGTCCTGTTTACGTAAAGGCGTAATGCCCGCACGGGACACAAAGTGTGCAACTTTCTCTCCTCCGCTGACAAAATCCATTCATGCTTGATGCACCGACAAAGCATGCAGCTCGCTCACTCGCTTAGCTGAGACTAGAGCGAGTAGCAAGGCCCTCTTCAGTGATAGGAGCTTAATAGGAATATCCTCCAGAGGTTCGAATGGGGCCCGAGTTAAAGCGTCCAGAACGAGAGACAGATCCCATGACGGGACCAGCCATTTCACCACTGGTCTCACGCGCTTCACTCCTTTCATAAAATGGCATTTAAGGGGATGCCGTCCTGCTGAAACCTGTTCAAACCCTACATGGCAGGCGGAAATAGCCACCAGGTAAACTTTAATGGTAGAGAACGCTCTTCCATTATCCAGCTTTGTAAAAAGCAGAGAATATCCCTCACCGAGCACTGGAAGGGGATAAGCTCATCACTAGTGCACCAGTCCTCAAACACATGCCACTTCAGGTCGTACAGTGAATGCGTTGAAGGAGCCCTAGCGCTCTGGATAGTGCTTATGACCTCCCGTGGAAGCCCGAGCGCATTTAAATTTAACCCTTCACGAGCCAGACCCAAAGGTTGATTTGTTCTGGGTGAGGGTGAAATTTTTGCGCCCCCGCTTGTGACAGCAGGTCCCATCGCAGCGGGAGCGGCCAGGGCTCTCCTCGCAGAAGCTCGGCAATCTCTGCCAACCACAGCCTGCCCGGCCAATGGGGGGCTATTAGAAGGAGAGGCAACCCGCTTTCTCTTACTCTGTCCAGGGTGGAATAAATTAGACTTAACGGTGGGAATGCGTACAGCAGCACGTTTGGCCACGGGTGTGCCAGCGCATCCACACCCAATGGTGCATCCTCATCCCCGAGAGAGAAATACAGTGGACATTTTGCGATTGCCCGCGAGGCGAAGAGATCTACTGCCGTACATCTCCCAAATTTGATTCACCACCTGCGGGTGGAGAACCCATTCTCCGTACGTCGGGTTGCCCCTCGACAGAAGATCCGCCCCCCACATTTCTGACTCCCGGGACGTGCGTCGCGCGCAGTGAGCTGAAATGAGCAGCGCTCCAGACAATCAGCTTGCGCGCTACATTGTGTAGCTGCAATGACCGCGTTCCCCCTTGGTGGTTGATGTAAGCCACCACCATTGTGTTGTCCTTTCTGACTAAAACATGAAAACCCTCCAGGAATGGAAGAAAATGTTTTAAAGCCAGAAAAACTGCCATCAGCTCCAGCATGTTAATGTGAAGCTCGCGCAGTCGGTGGGTCCGGCGACCGTTTACCGATCTGCCCTGAAAAACGACTCCCCATCCCGTTAGAGATGCGTCCGTAGTGACAACTTTTCTCAGAGACACGCTCCCCAGTGGAGCCCCTGAATATGCAGGGGTTTTCCAGTGGTGGAGAGCTATCACGCACTCTGTGGATATCCGCACTCTGCGCGCGAGGTGCCTGCGAGGGCACAGGCGCTTCGCGGTAATCCAACGCTGTAAATCTCTCATCTGTAATAAACCCAGTGGGATCACAGACAGAGATAAAGCTATCATGCCCATCAGACGGAGACAGGTTCTGAACGAGACCAGGTTTTCTTTGCAAAAATGGGTCAGGCATAGACCGAACGCCGTAATCCTTCTCTCCGAAAGCATGGCTCGGTATGTTACTGAGTCTAGGCGCAGGCACAGATACTCTATCTTCTAGGATGGAATCAGCTGGCTTTTGGCGTTGTTGATTCTGAATCCCAGCTTTGTGAGATGATACGAAAGAGTCTCTGCATCCCGCTCCGTGTGCTCGTGTGAGTGAGCGCATATCAGATAATCGTCCAGGTAAGCGAATATGCATAGACCCTTGTGTCTCAGCGGAGACAGCGCTGCTTCCATGCATCTGCTGAACACCCGCGGAGCTAGACTGAGCCTGAATGGAAGAGTAACAAATTCGAACACTTCGTTCTTCTGAGATATTTCCTGTGTGCTGGATAGATGCTTATATGAAAGTAAGCATCCTTGAGATCGATCGAGGCGAACCAATCGCCCCGACGGATCAAACGAGTGAGAGCCCCTACTGTGAGCATCTTGAATTTGTACTTCCTTAAGTGTTTGTTTAAAGCACGCAGAGGTCCAGTATTGGGCACAGACTCCCATTTATCTTTAGAATTAGAAAGTAACGGGAGTAAAAACCCATCTGAGTTTCCTCCACTGGGACTCGTCTTATAGCTCCTTTCTCCATGAGGGAGGATATTTCTGCCTCCAGCACCTGAGCCGAATCCACGTTTGCCACAGATGCTATAATCCTGTTGAAAGGAGGGGGTTTTCCAGCAAACTGAAGCCTGTAACCCCTGGTCACAGTTGTGAGGACCCACGGGTGCGGAGAACACTCTATCCAGGCCTCTGGGTAAAGAGACAGAGGCTGCTGCCGAACCGGCTCCACTGGTGGAGCACTGGCGCCCTCTTGTGGCCAGAGAGAAATTTGGCCGGGATCTGTTTGGCTCAGAGACTGGCCCGTCTCTCGGCTTTGAGCTTTCGCTTTTCTCTGTGTTTTTTTGTTTTTGGCTTTCTGCGCCCTCGGCATTGAGCCTGGATGCAACAGAGGATTTTTTATTTGCCATGAACACAGGGAACGAAGTGCTTTGTGACAACGCACTTGCAAACATGTGCCTGAACTCGGCAGACCACATGGTGGCCGAATGCTCTGCACCTGAACTTGTGGAATTGCCGTCAGCAATCCACGGAACATTGTGTGTTGAGGGGAAGCTGAACTGGCCTGAACACAACTCTGAACCATTTCTCCACCCAAATTCCACCTCCTCTGCTTTTTTGCGGGTGGGGAAACAAACGCGGCAGACTGTGGAGAAGACATCGTAGAAAACCCTGGGTGCTGCCCGTCTCTCCTTTCCAAACATAGCGTCCTAGGAGTCCCTCTTTTTTTTTTGGCAGAGGGGTTAGCGGATCTGGACTTTGCAGCCGCTGCCGCAAATGACCCCATGGCTTAGCACTTGGAGCAGCGGGGGGGCGGGCCGTCTGCTCTGTGCTGTGGGGTTTAAATCAAATCAAATCACTTTTATTGTCACATCATCAGCAGCACGTGTGCTATGATGAGTGAAAAGCTTAGGTGCTGGCTCCAGACAGTGGAAAATACAGATAGTGCAAATACAACAACAGTGCAAAAAACAGACAGTGCAAAATACAGACAGTGCAAATACAGCGACAGTGTAAAATACAGACAGTGCAAAATACAACAACATACTCACAAAAAAACAAGACAGTGTAAATTTGGCAATGTGACAGTGATGCGTACGATGGATAGGTGTACACATAGTTGTAGGCAGTATTGTTTAAGTATGGATTGGTTAAAGTGCAGTGCATGCTACATCTTTATGGTGTGCAGTGTGGGGTATGGGAGAGTTTGTGTGGGGTGTGTTAAGTGTTCATCAGCCTGATAGTCTGAGGGAAGAAACTTTCCTTCATTCGGCTGGTGCGTGACCGAATGCTGCGGAACCGTCTGCCTGAGGGTAGCAGAGAGAAAAGTCTATGGCTTGGGTGGCTGGAGTCGCTGATGATTCTCTTAGCTTTCCTCATGCACCTCCTGGTGTAGATGTCCTGGAGGGAGGGAAGCTCACCTCCTACTACACGTCCAGCAGTTCGCACAATCCTATGTAGACCTTTGCGATTGCTGCTGGTGCTGTTCCCGTACCAGGTGGTGATGCAGCCAGTGAGGATGCTCTCCACAGTGCAGGTGTAGAACGAGCGGAGGATGTGGGGGCTCATTCCAAACCTCCTGAGGCGCCTGAGGAAGAAGAGGCGTTGTTGTGCCTTCCTTAACACTGCGTCTGTGTGAGCAGTCCATGTCAGATCCTCAGCGATGTGTACTCCAAGAAACTTGAAAGTGCTGACTCTCTCCACTGGTGTCCCGTTGATGGTTATGGGAGTGTGTTCATTCTTCTCTCTCCTGAAATCCACCACCAGCTCCTTGGTTTTGCTGATGTTGAGTGAGAGGTGGTTTTCCTGACACCACTGCGTCAGAGTGTGCACCTCCTCTCTGTAGGCCGTCTCATCATTATCTGTGATTAGGCCCACCACCGTTGTGTCATCAGCAAATTTAACGATGACGTTGGAGCTGTGTTTGGATGTACAGTCATGTGTGTACAGGGAGTACAGGAGTGGGCTAAGAACACAGCCCTGTGGAGCACCAGTGTTGAGGATCAGTGTGGATGAGGTGATGTTGTTCATTCTGACCACCTGGCGTCTGCTTGACAGGAAGTCCAGGATCCAGTTGCACAGAGAGCTGTGTAGGCCCAGAGCCTGGAGCTTCAGAACCAGCTTGGCAGGCACTATGGTGTTGAATGCTGAGCTGTAGTCCACAAACAGCATTCTCACATATGTGTTTTTGTTTTCCAGGTGAGACAGAGCAGTGTGCAAGGTGAAAGCAATTGCATCATCAGTGGAGCGGTTGTTTCTGTATGCAAATTGCAGAGGGTCAGTGTTAGCGGGCAGTACAGAGCAGATGTGATTTTTAATCAGCTTCTCAAAGCACTTGCTGAAGATGGGTGTCAGTGCAACCGGACGCCAGTCATTCGAGCATGTGGTTTTAGCTGATTTCGGTATTGGCACAATAGTAGCTGTCTTAAAGCATGTGGGAACCACAGACCGAGAGAGCGAGAGGTTAAAGATGTCCGTGAAAACCCCCGCTAGCTGGTGTGTGCATGCTTTAAGTACACGTCCAGGGATGCCATCTGGGCCCGTAGCTTTTCGGATGTTCACGCGACGGAAAGATCTCGTTACATCTGCTACAGAAACAGTGAGTGTGCTGTCGGTTTCTGTATCGGCCGCGGGAGCGCGCTGTGTGTGCGCGCTGTCCTGGGCTTCAAAGCGGGCATAGAACGAGTTGAGCTCGTCCGGGAGAGACGCGGCAATGTTCACAGTGGAGGATTTGTTGCTTTTAAAGTCCGTGATGTAATTAAGTCCCTGCCACATGCTCCTTGCGTTATTGGTGTTAAATTGACCCTCTATCTTGTCTTTGTATTGACGTTTTGCTGCTTTGATCGTTTTCCTGAGGTTGTAGTTTGCTTGTTTTTGTTCCTCAGCATTTCTGGATTTATAGGCGGAAGTTCGCACTGATAGGGCTGTTCGAACTTCGCCGTGGATCCATGGTTTTTGGTTAGGGTAGATACGGACAGTTTTTGTTGGGACCACGTCTTCTATGCACTTTCTGATGAAGCACGTAACTGTGTCTGAGTACACTTCGATGTCGTCATCAGAAGCTGCCCGGAACATCTCCCAGTCAACGTCATCAAAACAGTCTTGAAGTATGGAATCCAATTGGTCTGACCAGCTCTGAAACGTCCTGAGGGTGGGTGGTTCCCGTTTCAGTTTCTGCCTATAAGCAGGCAAGAGCAGAACAGAAGAGTGATCTGATTTGCCAAATGGTGGGCGGGGGAAGGATTTGTAAGCATCCCGGAACGGAGAGTAGCAATGGTCCAAAATACGATCGCCACGCGTGTTTGTGGTGATATGTTGAAAGTATTTTGGAGCGATTTTCCTGAGATTGGCGTTGTTAAAGTCCCCTATAACAATAAACGCTGCCTCCGGGTGTGCGGTTTCCTGCTCGTTTATGCTCCCATACAGTTCTCTGAGCGCCTGCTCTGTGTTGGCTTGAGGGTGGATGTAAACAGCCGTAATAATGACAGATGTGAATTCCCTTGGTAGCCAGTATGGTCGACACCGAAGCATAAGGTATTCCAGATCAGGAGAACAAAATGATCTAACTGGGTGTATGTTTCTCTCATCACACCATAAGTTGTTAATAAAGAAACAAACACCTCCTCCTTTGCTTTTCCCTGTGAGTTCTTTCGTTCTATCCGCGCTGTGCAAGGAGAACCCCGAAAGTTCAGCAGCTGTGTCTGGTACCTCCGCAGATAGCCAGGTTTCTGTAAGACAGATAATGCAGCAGTTTCTTGTTTCCCGTTGAAAGGAAATGCGCGCCCGTAGCTCGCAAAGTTTGTTGTCCAGTGACTGAACGTTAGCCAGCAGAATGGTGGGGAGCGGAGGTCGAAATCCACGGCGTCTTAGTCTGACCAGGACGCCGGCTCTCTTTCCTCTTTTCCGGCTGCGTTTGCGTCGTCGCCTCGGTTGTGTGGCCCAGACAAAGGGCTCTGTTGTTGTGTTTGTAAACAGAGCGTCGTTGAAGAACTCAAAGTCCGGTTTTCGGTGTGCGACGAGGGAGCCAATTTCTCGAAGTGTGTGTCTGTCGTAGGCAATAAGAGTGTGTACATCCAGCACGAAAAACAACAAAAATACAAGTAAAACATACAAAACACAACGAAGTTCGCTGGAAGCTCGCAACACGGCGGCCATGCTCGGCGCCATCTTGACCAATTTAGGTCTGGACGCATTTACAAATTTTCTGCCCTGTCCCGTTTAGGCGGTCTGGACGCATTTACAAATTTTCTGCCCTGCGTCGGAAGAATGGGCCGAGCAGCAGGAACAGGAGGACGTGAAGCCCTTTTACGAGGCAAACAAAGGTCAAAAGTCTCCTCGTCCTTCTTCCTTAGGTCGCATTTTTGCCTCATCGACGCGACCGACTGGCCGAATAGCCCACTTGAGTCTACAGGAGCGTCAAGATAATCCAATTTTTCCCTGCCCCAGATACTCGAGAGATTAAGCCACAGCGATCGCTCGCCCGCAATGGCAAGAGCCATGGTACGGCCGGAGCTCTGCACCGCCCTGCGTGAGGCGCGCAGATTGAGGTCTGTAATGTTACAGATCTCTTCCCAGACCACCGGGTTTGGATTGCCGGCGTCCAGCTGCATGCCAAGCTCCTCCAATAATTCGGCTTGATAGGCCGTCAGCAATGAAGTGACGTTTAAAGCCCTCACTGTTAGCGCCGAAGATTTATATATTTTTTGGTACATGGAAGCAGTGAAGCATTCCATTTTACCAGGGAGGGACGGTGTGGCCAATGAGACAGCAGCCGCCTGTTTGGATGCAGGTGAAGGGCCACTGTCTGCTCGACCACGGGAGGGTTAGAGAGCTCCAGCCCCTCCATTTCGCTCACGTCGAGCGACGAGTAACCCTTGACGGGCACGCGGTTGGTAAAGGGTTTATCCCATGACCGCTTCATCTCCGTGATGCAATCTGGGAGAGGGGGAAGCAGTTGTTTTGCTAAGGGAACGCGGGGAGCGAGCCTTTTCCCGTCATACACATCCTGTTTAACACGCCGAGCTTGGCGGCAGCACGTTTGCAAACCTCTGTGAGGTCGCAATCCACCACGTCGACGCCACCTCACCGCTCTGCGCGCTAGCTGGCCTCGATGCATGGGAGGAAGGACGGATGACATCCTCCTCCTCATCGTCCGGCTCATCTTGGAGGAGACGGGCTAGCGTCTCATCATCCTCCTTTTCATCCCCTTCCATCTCATCGCCGTCCGCCAGTAGCTGCTGGTCGAACAGCGGCTCAAACTCGGGGGATTCTAACTCCATAATATCCCCTATGAAGCAAGGTCCCGCGGAGGAGAGGATTTGGCGCCATTAGCCGACGACGGAGCGGCAGAGAGAACCGGATCTTCCTTGGAAGATGCCGCCACTCAAAGCCTTCTCTCCAAAATCCTCATCGGTATTGCCTGGCAGTGCACGCAGCTTTCAGTGTTTGCCAACGAGGCCTGGGCATGCTTCACACCCATACATGCGATGCACATTGGATGCAAATCCCGACCCGAGATCATAAATCTGCACATTGACAGACAGGAGCGCGAAGAGGTCTCCTTCCCCTTCTTCGCCGTGACTTTAGACATGGTGAGTCGAAATCACAGTCTTAGCTCGCCTTAACACGTTAGCTATCGGTCGCTGCTAGTAAAAGCAATAAAAAACACTCAGTAACAAGCAGAGAACCCACGACAGATTCAGTAGGACTGAGCTTTGTTCAGCAAAGTTAGCCATGATGGTACGTTTGAGAACAGAGCAGCGCAGCCTGGGTGCTTAAGGAAAGTCTTCACGAGGAAGAGTGCTAGAATGCCGATTCGGGGAATCACAGCAGATTATAATGGAGAAGGTGGGCTCCTAATCGTGAGCTGTGATTTGTCCGTCCTTAGACGGACGTGGTGTAATTGGTGCTTCCATAGTCTGTCACACCTGAGGCGTTTCCCATAGTGAGATACCGAGCGAATATTTGAAAGAGAACTAGCCATTATTTCATTTAGCCGACAATAATACAAGTTTCTGGCACTGGAGCATCTTGTTGTCATATTTCATTTACATTGTTTGCTGATTTTATTCAACAAAACTAGCACAAGCCTAGAATTTAGTGCAAGTTGGTGCTACTTTGCCCTATGGTGAATGCAGTAAGTCATCGTATTATTATCAATAATGTTACTTGTTTAGCACAAAAGTTCGTAACATACAAAAAAGTTAAAAATCTAAATGAAATATTCTGCCTTTATGCTGTTTTCTTTGTTTGCTCATTATTACACTTGTACGAAGTGCAAATATACAGCATTTACAGATTGGCTTTAGTCTTGACTACTGCGGTTGAATGACATTTGTCCTGGGAGCACTGTACAAATGTGGCGGCGGTATTGACGCATGGTCCGTATGCAATATCTAGTGTATTTATCTATGTGACAGCTGAATATAAATTAAAAATGTCCTCTTGTTACAATGAAAGTCTATTCCTGGCTCATATAGACAGAATAGCGTGACAATTATTACAGAAAGTCAAATTTATGACAGTCAATATAATGAGATAAATGAGAAAATTTGCTGTAATAAAATCCAAACCATTACAAAAATATGAATATGATTAGGTTGATATGATGAGAACAGTCGTATATATGAGATTAAAAAGTTAACATTATGACATGCAAGTCATAGTTTGATCACTTTTATAATAAGTGACAAAAATGTAACTTGTTAGAATGGCGTATGTATTAGGACTTAAATAGGATTCCATGCATCATTCATATACAGTAAATGTAATACAAATCTGTAAATACTCAAATTAAAACTATGGTAATTGTTACTTGAGGTTAACCACAAAACTGTTTTGCAGTGGAAATGGTTCTTGTGCTTTTCCCATCTTAAACCAAAGGTCTGGCAACAATCACTTGTAGAGGCAAACACACCTTGTTTTCAGGCAGTTTCTTTATTCTATCACTATAGTGATGAGCTAAACACGAGCAACTATATCATTAAGATGCAAGTTTTGTCTTGTCTTAATTAATTGCATGACAAAAGGCATGATGGTACTTTCCATTTTGAGAATAAATCAGGCTGAAAGCTACATGTCTGTAATGACACAACATCTTTCATCTTCAGACACGATCAGATGATGATCAAATTATAGCATTGTATGATAGGGCACTGAACGCTGAGCTCAGACAAACAAGGAAGAGCTCGAATGAAAAGAGAAAGAGAAATGTGTCTGAAATGAATTCCTTCTGGCATTAAGTTATTGTTGTTTCCTGACAACTGTTGACAGCAATGTCCCCAGGGATGTGTATTAGGAAACATATGCTGAACTTCATATGTAGGTTGTTCCACTGAAAAAAGTCATAAAATCAAGGCCTCAACCTCCAGATATTTTTAGCACATGTTTAACAGTTGACAATGCGTCACAATGACTAATCTAAAATAGTGAATTCAATATACACTCACCGGCCACTTTATTAGGTACACCTTACTAGTACTGGGTTGGACCCCTTTCGCCTTCAAAATTGCCTTAATCCTTTGTGGCATAGATTCAACAAGGTACTGGAAATAATTTTCAGAGATTTTGGTCCATATTGACATGATAGCATTACGCAGTTGCTGCTGATTTGTCTGCTGCACATCTATGATATGTATCTCCCGTTCCACCACATCCCAAAGGTGCTCTATTGGATTGAGTTCTGGGGACTGTGGAGGCCATTTGAGTACAGTGAAGTCATTGTCATGTTCAAGAAACCAGTCTGAGATGATTCGCGCTTTATGACATGGCACGTTATCCTGCTGGAAGTAGCCATCAGAAGATGGGTACACTGTGGTCATAAAGGGATGGACATGGTCAGCAACAATACTCAGGTAGACTGTGGTGCTGACATGATGCTCAGTTGGTACTAATGGGCCCAAAGTGTGCCAAGAAAATATCCCTCACACCATTACACCACCACCAGCCTGAACCGTTGATACAATGCAGGATGGATCCATGCTTTCATGTTGTTGACGTCAAATTCTGACCGTACCATCCGAATGTCACAGCAGAAATCAGACCAGGCAACATTTTTCCGACATTCTATGGTCCAATTTTGGTGAGTCTGTGTGACTTGTAGCCTCAGTTTCCTGTTCTTAGCTGACAGGAGTGGCACCTGGTGTGGTCTTCTGCTGCTTTAGCCCATCTGCATCAAGGTTCAACGTGTTGTGTGTTCAGAGATGCTCTTCTGCATACCTCGGTTGGAACGAGTGGTTATTTGAGTTACTGCCATTCTCCTCTGACCCCTGGCATCAACAAGGCATTTGCGCCCACAGAACTGCCACAGAAATACACTGGATATTTTCTCTTTTTCAGACCATTCGCTGTAAACCCTAGAGATGGTTGTGCGTGAAAATCCCAGTAGATCAGCAGTTTCTGAAATACTCAGGCCAGCCTGTCTGGCACCAACAACCATGCAACGTACAAAGTGACTTAAATCACCTTTCTGCCTCATTCTGATGCTCGGTTTGAACTGCAGCAGATCGTCTTGACCATGTCTAAATGCATTGAGTTGCTGCCATGTGATTAGCTCAGGGATGGGCAAACTCGTTCCTGGAGGGCCGGTGTCCTGCAGAGTTTTGCTCCAACACTAATCTAACACATGAACATGCTAATCAGTGTCTTCAAGATCACTAGAAATCTATAAGCCGGTGTGTTTGATTAGTGTTGGAGCTAAACTGTGCAGGACATCAGCCCTCCAGGCCCGAGTTTGCCCATCCCTGGATTAGCTGATTAGAAATTTGCGTTAACGAGCAGTTGGATAGGTGTACCTAATAAAGCGGCCCGAGTGTGTGTGTGTGTGTGTGTGTGTGTGTGTGTGTGTGTGTGTGTGTG
>CAIGQZ010001336.1:31423593-31446555 GCA_903798205.1 Danio tinwini
GGAAATGTTTTCTTAAGGGATAGTAGTTCACCCAAAAAGGACAATGAAAAATTTACAACATTCTTTGCAATATCTTGTTTCGTGTTAGAAGTATGAAATTAATAAATGTTTAGTATCATTTTTTGGGGTGAACTGACCCTTTAAATCAGAGATGGCCAAACCTTTTCCTATGAAAAACCAAACTTGATTGAGGCTAATGGGCCGAAGGTAAATATAGTTGCCATAGGTATTTCCTAGTTTATTTAATAATGTTTAGAAATTACTAGAAAACATTGCTTTATATTAACAAATACAGTTTTTTCCCCATTTTAATAATGAACTTATTACAATAAAAGCCAAACAATTTAATTTATAACAGAATTACACTAGTTTTTGCCATGATTTGCTTGACGATGTCTTCTGCATGGATCTCCATCCATCGAGTGACATTATTTACATTTAAAAAATCAGATTCATTTACAACAGTTAATTGAAACATTAAATTTCAGTTTGCGTTTTTTTGTAGCTCAGCAATAAAACAAAAATGGTTACGTCAAATTAGAAATGACAATCTCTGTGTTAAAGGCGTTCGCCCCAATCCTTTCTATCATACTCTCTTCTCCTCTCAGATGGGATGGTGGGCCAAATAAAAGGTTACAATGGGCCAACTTTGGGCTGCGGGCCCTACTTTGGACATCTCTTTTTTAAATACTCTGATTATTTTATGGCCAACATGTTCTCAGAAAAAAAAGTGTTAGCAGTAAACGGCACATCAAATCAAATTAGAGCTTTTTTTCTGAATGCAATGTTACGCATCTGCAGACTGGTGTTTTTTTCCCCCTTTTTACTTCACTGTTGTTTACATTATACTGCACATCGAAAAATAGTGGATCTTTGGGACTTGTGGTAGACCTGAGTCCTTCTACACTTAAATCGAAGTACATAATTTTATAATAACTGAGATAAAGATAGATGGTAACAGTATACACATTTGGAGCTAGGTTACATTCTTGATTTATATGAGCCAAAACACAATATAATGACTCATAAGGGGGAACTTTTTCACAGTTCCTAGAACTACTGGCAGAGTACCCACTTTTTGGCATGTTCATACCACAGGACTGGGAGCAATTTTATTTATTGAAACGTCATTTGGGGGCTCTAAATGATATGGCTGGGATGATAAATCGATGTATTCACCAATATTCTGCAATTGTTTTAGGACTTCTGATTCTTTTGTCTATGGGGTTTGTATTGCTCTACAAACAAGTGCTTTTTATAACTATACATAAAAAGCAATTAAGTAAATATCAGATTGCAACATCAAACAGCATCACAAGCATTTGCTTTTATGGCTAAAATTCAGTGGCCGTGAATTTAGCCAAAAGTCTCAAATCAATAGGGTTCCAATGGCTGCATCCGCCCTTACACGAATACGGTCAATAGTGATTCATGGATCAGATCTTAGATTTTCGGAATGCATTGCTATTTGCTCTGAAGTCAAGTTTTTAACAGCAAAAGTTTGACAGGCTGTTGTAAACACTCAATATGTCACGCCTGTGCACACCGAGACGTTTTTTGCTCGCTTTTTCCGTTGACGTTTAACGCCTCGTGACTAAATAAAGGGCGTCAATGGGATCGTGCACACCAACACGCAAAACGGCAGGCGCAAAAGCGTCATTTTTGAAAAAAAAACACACATGCTCGTTTATTGTTTTTCTTTGACGCGGCGCGTCAAAACCTTCTCCACCAATCAGATTGGCACTTTTGTTCACGTGCACGGAGCTGCTGAAGTTACAGTAAACAGCACTTGGAGGCGCTCAAGCGCAACATCGTCAATACAAGCGCACATTGAAGAAGATGCCCAGAGGCGTGATGAACGTGGAGCTGCTTATTGCACTGGTGAACAATAATCATTTCTTCATCGCTAGAGCTGAAGCTGCTACTTGAACCAATCATGCTTGTTCGAATCGCCAGTAACTTTAACAAGCGTGTCAACTTTGTCTTCTTTCTCTGTGTTACAAGCGGGTGTCAGGAGCTTAAAGTTGTGTAGCGCCATCTAACGGCAAGGAGTGATTTTGCATACTCTTCTGCTCGACGCCTGTGAAAATTGCTTGGGTTTAAATCCGGAACAAACGTCTTGGAAAACGCTGACGGTAAATGCAAACGAAAAGCGTCCAGGTGTGTACGAGCCTTTACACTGTCAGGTCTTGATGCCCAATTTCGATTTGTTGCTTATATCTGTTTTTTTTTTTGCCTGTCCGTTTACACATTCTTTTAATTTTGACCCATATCTGATTAATGTGTTTATATGATACAATTTATGACGTCATGCATGCATAAAGGCGGGTTCTAGCATCTGTGCCACACTAGCCACGATGAAAGAAATTGTTTTCCGTTTAGCTCTGCGAAGTTCGCCCAACTTTAAAATGATTTTGAGGCAGAGGAGGATGGAAAGAGCTGTCATCGCAGCTTGCACCTATGGTTTATATATGATGTCCTCCACCATTCAGAGGAATTTGTGGGTACGAGAGAGATCTCAGGTCTGGTGGGAGCAAATTGTAGCAGGCTTTAATGAGAAGCAGCGGGTCTGAAATTTCAGAATGAGCAAAACCCTCTGTTGTTGTTGTTTACCGTGTCGGCGTCTCCACACACGCTCTTATTCTATGTCATTAAATTGAGGAGAAGTACCACATTGTCGCAAGTTTAATGACGTACAAAACAGAACGCCTCAACAAATCCAATCTGCCTGTTTACATGATGGTCTCATTATCACAGATCCAATTTATATCTGATTTATTTTCACATATTAAGGAGGCCTGAACCCGATCTCTGAATATCCGAATGCATGTGTTTTTTCGAGTTTACATGGTCATAGATCAGATTCGATCTGTGTCACATGAGCAAAAAACGGAATTGGGTCACATTTAACTGGAAGTGTAAACGGGGCCTATGACACTAAGCTCACTATGAACACACTTGTAATTTGCCTTAACCTTTATTACTTTGTTCATTTTAGGTTTAAGTGGTATGTGTAAGAAATTGGAGGTAATCAGTGTATGACTTTAAGCATAAAGTGATCACATCACCCATCAGCATACTTTCTCACATGATGTGCAAGACAATCACAGCTTTGTATGTGTTCTCAGCCTCTTGATGTTGTACTATAAATTGTAATAAGTGATCAATTTATCCTTTTTGCGGTTTCACTTGCATGCATTTATATTTCATCTCCATTATCACAAAACGCATGGCACACAATGAAAACCAAGCTTCAATCGCTTCATACTCTATTATTCATCCTTCAGTTGTAGATTTTGTTAAATGCGGTACATAACACTGTCTGCTGACTTACTGCAGTTGCTACAGAGAGTGTGAATGCAACGATTAAAATTAGTTCTCAGGTAGTCTCATGAAGCCCGACCTCAGACAGACAACTGAAGGTCTGGGAGGTTTTTGGTGCTTTGAATAGGCAAAGACCGCCCACTATAATATTTTCAATTCATTTCATGTTTATTTCTGTAGCGCTTTTACAATATAGATTGTGTCAAAGCAGCTTAACATAAAAGTTCTAGTAAATTGAAACTGTCTCAGTCCCGTTATCAGAGTTCATTGTGGTTTAAATTTCACTGCTGAAAGTCCAAACACTGAAGAGCAAATCCATCGATGCACAGCTCCACAAGTCCCAAACCAAGCAAGCCAGTGGCGACAGGTTAACCAATCATTCATGTTTTATTTTGTGCCACGCCATGTTTGTGGGCATGGAGTTGCCCTCAGAATAACAGTCTGAGATGCAACTTCGCATTATTCATTCATAAATGTCTTTTAAAACTTTACAACAACGACTTATCAATATTCTAAAAGATCATTAAGCAAAACGCACAGGAAATCAGCAAGAAAAGTATGTTTTTTTAGGTTCATTTATTATTTTGGTGACTTGTTTCTACATAAAGATCAGGCAGACTGAGTGAGTTTTCTAACCTGTAAAATGGTAAAAGTGAGTATCCACAAATAAATAAATAAACAGTTGCTGTTTTGAACAATGTCTTTCTCTTATCTTACAATTTAAAATGACACTATCTAAAGATTTTCAATGTCAATAGAAAAAAATAGAATACAAGTATACCTGCGTGTTTGCTGACATCACAGATTGAACGTTTATGTAGTAAATATTGCATAATTTTAATAATCCAGCATGTCATTGATAATTGCTCATCTTCATAAAGTTACTCTTCCAATAACAGATGGGTGTGCTGGCAGAAAATCACAGATTCATGAAAGTTTAACGTTTATTAATGAGCACTGTCATCAATATAAATGTCCCAGCTTGTTTATCCACTCAGACTTGTTTCTAGTGGGGCTGATAAAGATTGCTGCTAACTCAATTAATGGAAATCCTGTATATTTAAACCAATCAGAGGATGACTGAGGATCTGCAAAAGTGTTTTTAGAAAAGTGTGCCATATGCGTCTGTTATCTGATGTTTATGTCCTGTTTCCACTGAGTGATATGGTACAGTGCGGGTCTGTATAGATCACCTATATCAGGCTTGTTTCTACTGCCAAAAGGGTACCAATGGTGGAGTTTCAGTCGACATCGTTTTTGCTCGAGGAAATGTCTACAGTAAAGCTGTACGGTTCCTTCACATATTGTATGAGGAGGACTTCTTACAAAACAAATGCTTTATACCCATAAATACTTGTGTATAAATGTTCGTTAAATGTTATCTTTTCTATGAACATGATTTGATTATAACTGCAGATCAATGACAGTGTGACAGCCTACTGTAATGTCTGCGATTTATATAAAATAAATAAATGCAACATATATGAGCACGTACAGACCCTTACAGTCTGGGATATGTTACCAATTACAGAAAAACTACACACAGCATACATTTAGTCGTTATTTGGGTTCAAAAACAACATGCAACATATAGCCTACAGTCAGTGCAAACCTCTCATCTGTGTCTGTGTGTTTGCCCATTTCTGAAAGGACCGGATGTCAGAAGCACTTCAATAATCACGCACACATTATTATCATCAGCTCAAAAAGTTTATTTCAAATATGGACGTGCGGCGAGCTCTCTGGAGAAAGTGAAACCGCTCGCACTTTAGACGGCCTTGTAAACAATGACAGGGTGGATTCTGCTCTTCTTCTTGGCTTTGTGGCTGTTCATCAAGATGACGACAAGGTTTGTTTAAGCTCGGGTTGACCATGGCTCGTTATTATATGTGTGTGTGTGTGTATATATATATATATATATATATATATATATATATATATATATTATATTATATTATAACGGTGTAATGTCTCTGCTGTGTTTTTAAAAATGGCGCTTTTTCATTCTCCTGACTTGTGCACAAGCTAGGGACCCTTTTCTGTAAACCAGTAGCTTTCAGCTGCGCATCGAGCTCCACCTTTTGGTACCCTTTTATTGTGCTAGTTACCCTTTTAAAAGAGTACTCAAAAAGTGGTAAGGTACGGTTCGCTATTTGGTTGACTGTTGAAACGGCCATAAAAGCATACCGAACCATACCGTGCCACTCAGTGGAAATGGGCCATTAGCCACGGGTCCGTGGGTTATGCGTGGGGTGATGTCTGATGGCTTGGTTCTATAACCAATTTCCTGTAACTGCCCATGCAAAAAATCCTGTAGATATTGAGATAAACATTAAAGGTTTGCTAATGCTAAAGACCATCTAGGATCTTATCACATTGTAATTATAGTGATACATTGTTAACCAGTGTTCACGTGGTCACGTGATGGGCTTTTTCAGCAGTGTAGTGTGGACTGAGAGCTTTTCAGAAAAGCTAAGTGGGACGCCAGTGTGGACGTGGATGGTTTAAAACGCTGTTTTAAAACTAAATTATATCGGTGTAAACAGGACCTAAGTCTATTGATCAAAATTTCCATCACCATGTGTTTGGTGAGAATGTGGGAGGTTTGAGCAAACAGGGTAAACCACAGTGGGGTGATGTTTTCTGGTGATGTTTTCCTCTGCCGTCTTCAGAGGTGTGAAGACCATTGCCACCAGCTGACTTTTATTATTACTTGTTGAGTTCTTGTGAATATCTGAAGAAAATTTGCTGTTGGACACTTATTCATAGGGGATTATTTCTGTGTGTGTGTGTGTGTGTGTGTTACCTATATTAAATTTATATTCAGTTCTTGATAAGAACATGATAATGGCATGATTAGGCAGAAGTATGTCTTGCTTTGGAATATTATT
Source organism: Danio tinwini (assembly GCA_903798205.1). NCBI lineage: Eukaryota > Metazoa > Chordata > Actinopteri > Cypriniformes > Danionidae > Danio > Danio tinwini. Next base: position 31,429,809 of record CAIGQZ010001336.1, read on the forward strand.
TATTGGATATCTTATTGACAACTTGCATTTTTACAATTGACCAATTTTACAAATTTGCAATAGTAAATTTAGTAATTTTTCAAATTCATGTATTTAAATATGTAGATGGTTTAATATGTTATACAGTCTGAAGTTAAATGATACATACTTGACATGCAAACATGATTACAAATGCTGTGCAGTGCTCACCAAGCCAAAGGTTTGTGGTCGCATTGTAAAGAGAAACTAAGTACCTGCATTTTTTTCGTTTTTTTTTACAAGACGTGACTTTAAAAGTTTGCAGTTGGCACACTAATACAATATGTGGCCAAAATAATTAATTTAAGATTAAATTATTTGTCTGAATAAAGAGACTGTTGAGACAAGTTGAGAGTTATTCACAAACACAATTAATAATTGGAAAAGTTGCTAAAATTATTAAGTTTTCTAAAACTGCATTTGTTTCTGTGAAAATGCAGAAAATCCAATAATATTATGAATTTCCTCCTGTGTGTATCATTTGTAAAAAGTTGATTTGGTGTGCAAGAAACATTTATAATCAGTGTTGAAAGGATTTCTGCTTTGTCTAATTGGAAGCTGTTGTGTTTTTATCATACATTAATGAATGAAATGTTGAAACGACAGCATTTATTTGGAATAGAAGTATTTTCCTTCATATACATGATATAATGGCATTACTGCCACATCTGATCAATTTCAATATTAATCAATATTTGGTATTTTTGTTGATTTTTTAGCAAATATGTATTAAATACTGAATTCAGGGCTGCATGGTGACACAGTGGGTAGCACGTTCACCTCACAGCAAGAAGGTCGCTGGTTCGAGTCTCTGCTAGGTCAGTTGGCTTTTCTGTGCGGAGTTTGCATGTTTTCCCCGTGTTGGAGTGGGTTTCCTCCAGGTGCTCCGGTTTCCCCCACAAATCCAAAGACGTGCTATAGGTGAATTGGGTAGGCTAAATTGTCCATATGTATGTGTGTGAATGAGTGCGTATAGATGTTTCCCAGTGATGGGTAGCAGCTGGAAGGGCATCCGCTGCGTAAAACATATGCTGGATAAGTTGGTGGTTCATTCCGCTGTGGTGACCCCAGATTAATAAAGGTACTAAGCCGAGAAGAAAATAATTGAATGAATACTGAATTCCCTTTAAATTCATATGTGCACAATAGATATTCTCCTTCAAATTTCTCAAGATTCACCAGTGCATTCGATTTTTATTATGTAATAGACTTTTGTTTGTTATGCAAACAAATCATGTAGTATGCGTATATGTGTGTAAATATAGGCTTGTATCACAGGCCACATTATTTTGTCTGTTGGACATTTCCAGAGCAAGAGGGTGAATAATTGATCAGCAGAAACAGCTGTGCTGTTCACCAAGGTCTTTAACAGCGTGAGGTCTTTGTTCGAGCTTTTCCCTCCAGCAAATGTTTCACCACATTTTAGGCAGGATGCTTTTCCTCTGTGTAGTTCTGGCTGGATTCCCCGAGTACTTCCTGCAAGTGTTTCTTATTTTTATTATTCACAGATTTTGCCCCCTCACATGACTGATTTTGTACATGAGGCCAGCAGAACTCACAACATGACGTTCTCACAGGGCCAAACACAGATGTTCTCCCTCTATTCTGTGTCTTCAGGAAGCTCCAAAACTTCTGGGGAAGTCAAAAAAATGTATCAGTGTGCTATAACACTTTTCTTTTCATGCCATCTATTTCATTAAATGCTCTAGTACACAAGAGAACACAAGGTCTATTGTACAGCAGATGGAAAGTGGTCAGCTGGATGAGAAGACACTACCAATTTCCTAGATTCAAAGCAGTATAAAAGAGACTGAAAATATAAAAGATGTGCGATTTGAGAAGGGTTTGACTTTGGAGAGACTTTGCTCTCAACCCCGTTTTGGCCTCTGTTTTATGTTGCCCCTTTTATTTCATTGGGAATTCTGTTGAAGTTGAGTAGAAAGATCAGTTGTGTGTGAATGCTTTGCATGCCTGCATCTTTGCTTGCCATTTATGTCTCCCTTCAATCCTTTTATTTTGAGTTTTGCATACATCCTGATAATTATAAGTGTTTAGAAGATGTTTAATAAAAGATGCACCAGTAGACATATTAATACTGATAATTACATGATGATAAAAGCTTTGTAAGAAATAGATTGTCAAACTTTTTTAGAGATTTATTCTAACACACCGCACAATAATAAGACGTTACTAGACATTACTAACAAGTTAAGTAAGGAATAAATGGGTAATCAAATGTATGTTTAGCAAAATGCTCCTCTTTTAGTTATTTGTTCTTGCTAACAAATGAGTTATGGACACAGAATTGCTTTCCTGTATAATATAATAGTCAACCAATAATCAAACCCCAATAATCCGATGTTAATATGATTAAGACAATACTCAAATTAAGAGTCTACCATGTAATCAGCGATTTTATTTTTATAAAAAAAAAAATTCAAATCAAATTAAGACATGTACTCCACTGCTGATTTTAGTCGCATTATTGAAGTGCAGTACAGACATGTAAACCTTAGTTTTGATTAGGATTTTTGCCGCAACTCACCTCTAGTTCACTTTGACTTTTTATTCAGGAACATTTCCTGCATGTCCCCCATGACAAACGAGATATTGAAAGTGAGGAACTGCTGGAGCGTAGAGTTTTAATAGAATGTTTGATACCGCACGGCGAATGGGAGAAAAAAAACCTCCGCATTTCTCTGTAACTTAGATGCACTCGGTAGGTAGCGTCAGAAAGCTGTGTGTGTGTAGACTATTCTGTTACAAAATGTGGTGAACATTCTACAATATGGTAATAGTTTGATTGTGGTGTTTACATTCGGAGAGCAGCATTTACAGCGGATCTTTGAGTCTATAATATTGTACTATAGTATTGCAGTGATATTAACATACTTTAAACTTAGTAACTTAATCATTTTGACTGGTATATCTTTAAAATCTGAAAGAGCACTGCTGACGATACGAACTAACTTTGCCATCTGAATGAACAAACAAAGACCACTGATCTCACACACACACACATACCAAATCTGTAGCGACAGAACAATCAATATAAACTGGAGCTGTGCCTTTTTTAAAAGGAGACGAGCGGCAAATCCGGATTTCATAATTTCCAGATGTGAAAAGCTCTTGGGTAAAAAAATGTTCCTAACAAACGCATTTCTGTCGCGTGCACTGTATTTCACACGTGAGTCCAGCTTCGTTCTCATAGCGGGGAAATGAAAACAAAACCTTCGTTGCAGCACATTAATAAATGCAACACTGACAACCCATGTCTCCAAATTCTTGTACTTTCACTTGTTTGGGCAACACAACGTGGCGTCTCTGTGTCGTCTGAACACTGTAACAGGTAAAAAAACTGCTTCGAAGCTATCATGCATATTAATGAAGTTGCACTGCATACAAAATAGAGTGTTCTGATTGGTTTGAACTAGGTCTTTTCCATGAATTGATGCTGTACACTCAGAGATGTCACGATGCACTCACAGGTACAGACATCCAGTCTCCACGCTGGAATACACACAAGGATCTAATCGCCGTGACGCAGCTTAAAAAATTCATTTTAAACCGGAAGAACGAATTTGCTCAAAATAACGAAAAAAAACAAGGAAGTTTCACTTTTTAATGCAATATATGTGCCCTAATAGTGTTTATAGCAGCGTGGGACACATATATGACTGTCAACCAAGTGTGTCGCATGCCTGCTTTTGAGTGAAGGTCTCGGCCGTTAGATCGCCCCCTGGGGGCTGGCTGCATAGTCATAAAGCCCGCCTCCTCCGTGTTAATAAAGGAGACATGAGACCAAATAAAAAAATTAATTACACTTGCAATAAAATGTTCCGAAAGATGGTTCTGGTCAGTTAAGGCACTGGTTATTGTGCTGATATATGTACAGACCTTCATTTTTGTAAAGAGTGTGTTTTGAGCAGTAATTTAATGTTGGGCGTGTCATAGTGATTGACAGCTGTGATTGACAGTTACTCAAAGCAGACGTTGGAGCTTCGGCAGGAGACTGAAGTGTTATTATTCCATTTCTGTGTTATTTTACCATGATAAAATGAGTTGCTCAGCAGTAAACTAAAGTTTCTGACATACATGATCTGGTGAGGGCTTTATCAGTTTGCTGATACACACCTAATCACCCACATTGCAAAATACACTCTCGCCTGCCGGAGACTTACCCCTCGGCCTGACTCCGTCTGCTGTAGGCTACCTACTCGCACACATTACTCGCGGGCCGATCCGGGTCGAATGCGGCAGCGTCGGCTCGCTAACAGCCGCCACATGTGGCCCGATTGACTCGGGCAGTGAGTCCATAGGCATCCGGCCTCAGTGCAAAGGGCCAGATGCGATTACTGAGCCAGATTGACCCGGAGTAATGTGTGCATTGTTATCTTTGTTATATAAAACCTCACCTTTATTAACGTTATTACAACCATTTGTGTTGATAAAACAGCAAACGCAGGCTACTATGTAAACGCAAAGTGTACATTAGCGAGCCTTTGTTATAGCACAGACACCAGCGGTCAAATGAGAAGTTTGGGGGGCGTGGATGATTTGATGTACAAGCGTTTGGTTGGAAGTTCGATTCCGCAGCTCCTCCTCTGGCTCCATCAGGCAGTCCTTCTGCGCATACCCAGGCTCCAATTTCAGCCATATTTCGTGACAGTTTGTGACCATCACGAGGTGAATTTTCCTTCACAGTGTTTAATGGAAAATGCATCCAAATGGTCCATATTTTATAGTCATTGCTGTCAACAGCTCAAAAAATGTGTTTTGGTGTTTTTTTGACTCTTTAAGAATGTGCTTAACAGCAATAAAATGTTAGCTAGAAAAAAATGAGAAAAGTTCAGTATTGTGTAACCCTATTGGTTTGTTTGACATTTTATGAAAAATTAAGAGTGTGTAATGCAAATGCACAGCTAATATGTCTTATTAACAACAAGTCTGGTAATTAACGTAATGCACGTATAGAATATAATTATATTACATTGTTAATATGTCAATACATTAATAATGTTTTTAAAAATCCAATATGAACATCCCACATTTCTGCAAAGGGTTTCCATTAGTGTTATCAAAATAAAACCATAGCAGTTGTTGGTGGTTTGTGGAGAAAAACCATTCTATCCTGATCATTGTTTCACGATGTTTCAGCTGTTTTCCACGTCATAATGAAATTAGTCATTTTAAATTGATAAACTGTTTATGAACACAAATATTGTCCGTCAGCCCAGATGTTTAGGAAAACAATGCATAGATTTGTGTTTATGTATGTTCTAGTGTTGAAGGATGTCCGTATTGTTACCCATGATGACACACACCTTGAGCGTATGTGTGATAAGTGATGATTGTTTCTTTCTTCAGTGTGTTTAAGGACACACTATAATATCATGTTTACTAACTGGTCATACAGTGCTGGCCTCCATTCCAGTTCTGCTTGTCATCTGCTTGTTGTTCATTCACCTGAATCAGGAGCTCTCCAAGGACTGATGATGTACTCATGCATGCGATGCATCAATGGTCCTTTTGTCTGAATTGTCTCATTTTTGACACCAACCTATTTTCTGTGGCCCTAATGCTGACACGCAGCTAAAGAATAAGCAGCCACAACAGGATATTGAGCATAACCATTGTTCAAGAGATACAGATTCCTTTCATTTTCTGTTTGCAGATAATGATAACCGTGCAAAGGTTGATTGCACAATATTAGAAAAATCTGACATCGATATACTTTCGATATTTTGTTTTATCGCAATATATATCTTGCTATGTGAACATATTTTGACCAAATGACTTGAATAGCTCTATTTGGATATTCATCTTTTGGACTGCTTTCATATTTCAACACCATAAACCGTTTAACCACACAATCCTCTCACAAATTACACTCCTCGCTATTAATACCTGCATAACAACTGACGTAAAATAAAGGGCTTGCCTTCATACAGCAATTACCTGGACTAATATCAGCTGGGGACATCCCAAGAGCCCATAACTTATTAGTTGGATAGAGAAATGAACTCTAGAGAGAAGCATTTCATTAAATAATTGCACTTTATAAGCCCATATAATCATTACACTACATATGATATGAAAGTTGCTGTTTAAATGATTATATTTCAAAGTAAATGATTCACTTTTCAACGTTAGCTCAGATTATTATTTTATCTTTTTAAGAAGATTGTAATTATAATTGAATTTAATCAAAAATACATACATTGCATCATTTTCGTGCATCATAGCATCTTCCATTCACACATATGCGCACGGCCGCATGCATGCTAAGGTACACAAAGTATCATATAACATCAATAATCTTATGTAACAATCATCTAACAACCTCCCCCGCCATTAGCAGTGTTTTGGTTCATCTTATAGTTCATTGGTTTGATTCATGGCTCTGAACTGTTTATGATAAGATTGTTGGAAATGTTTGGGTAGGAAATAAATGGGGGGAATAATGCTAAAATCATGGGGGCGGTCAACGTTATGCTCTATTTGTCCACTCATAATGAAAAACTTCATAAAGGGCCAAAGTTATGTTAGCAATTGAAATGTGCTTTTCTTTTGTCTATCCATTTCTTAAGAGGAAAGCAGAATTGAGTGTAAAACCAGACATGATTTAACCTGTTACTCGTTTGAACACTCATTCAAAAGCCGAGCCTTATTTGTTTGGTTGATGGAATATGTTTTACAACTCATTTACAATTGATTTCAAGACTAGACCTGTTTAAAGGAAATTAAAAAACCTTAAAATGACAATAAAAAAGGGCGACCTCTTTTTATTCCAACATAAAGCAAGTTGATTTAATTACAATGCAAAACTCTGTGCCTAAACACTTTTTTTGGAAGCATGATAAGCTCTTTCAATATTATTTTGTTTTCTAAATAGCCGTAATGTAGTATGACAGGCGTCTGGAGCTGCTCCTGAAGCAGGAGTTCACAGATGGGGCAATGCTCTGTAATTTCCTGTCCATCTTACTGCATTTGGCTCTGATCCTGCACAAACTACCAAGAGATGAAGAGGAGACCGTTTTCCAAAACTAACCTTAAAACATGACCGCACCTGCGCACTCAGAAACCCTTTGTTTGGAAGTTTCTGAATTCATGAATTGGAAGCGTGCAGAAGTTTCCATGCGAGTTTCAAGCACATGTTCTCGGTTCCAGTTATAAAAGGTTCACATGGCGAACAAGTCTATTAACACCAGGGCCATGCACACCCCTTTTTCAGGGGCATGTGCTGAATCTGGAAAAAGATTTTACCGTGACCTGATTCCGTAATGTTTTCTTTTCAGTTAGTATGACAACAGTACTGTTTTAAAACCATTATGTAAAGAAGAGTAGAGAATATAGAATACTAAATGAAAAGATTAACTAGCAAAATAAGCAGTCTTGAGAGTGGTTTAGCTCAAGCGCATCAAATGAATAAGCATCTTAGAGAGGGCAGGGCATGTCTGATGCTAGAAAGTATTTGATTGGTCAATTTGATGAGAAAATGTAGTATGAGGTGTCGTGTAAAAAATGGTTGATCGATTTAGGCAGAAGTGACAAAAGGCAAGCTTTACATGTTTATATCTGTATTATAACTTCTAAAATGAATTTTGTCATTTGAATTGAGTTTTGAGCACATAAGCAAATAAATATCCCTAAAACTAATCGACTGAAACTAACATCTTTAAGCAGATGAATCATTCTATGACCTTATTTAATAGGACTGCACAATATATATCGCAAAATTACCGTTATATTGTTAAAAGTATATGCAATATACATATGGCAGACGTGTTTTTTTTTCATTTTTTTTTTTAATATTATATTTGATTTTATGCATTGGTTATTTATCTAAATTTGACCAATCAGATGGGGCCTTGCTATGTTTATACCCATTTCAATTGTAGTTATTGTTCTGCTATTGGCTTGAGCGGCCCATGGTGAGGTGAGCTGAAAATAAATACTAATGGCAGGAGTCAAGACCAAAAAGTTACTCAGTTTTTTTTTTGTTTTTTTTTTGTCTGAATTCATATTAATTGGATCTAAATAATATATTTTATCTGTTTATTTTAATGTCATTGCATAAAATATAAAAAACAAAACTTGGCTAATAATTGGTTATAATTGGTTGTATTGTAAGAAGTTAAGTTTCATAAACTAATTTCGAGAGGAGCATGTGATATGATTGAGCATGACTGGCTGCTCATCTGTAATCAGTAATAATCCAAACAGAGTGATCCAAGCTTACTATAAATGGATAATTTTCTCCCTACTGCTCTATCTTCATTTCCCCCTTTCCACCCCATCTCCTCCTTTTCTAAGGGGGAGCTCTCAAGGCGTACCTGATCTCGGATCCCCTTATATGCTTATTGACCGGGCGGGAGCCTTGGGCTCAAGTATCTCCGAGCTCAGGGTTCTCTGCTAGGACAACATGCCAAACCTACTATAAACGCTAAGCATATCTAAGTGGGAACTCTTTTTTGTTAACGCAGAACTCAACAACATTGAAAACTTTCCCTGTATAGTGCAGCCCTAATATGATTAAATATTGTTAATAATGTTGTTAACATGTTAATAAATTTAAATGTACCAGCACAGAACCTGATTCAGAATAGATTTTCTTAGAGATCTATCTTAGCTGACGAAGACCACTTAGTAGTTTTGTATCAAACTCAAATGCAGTAATCTCTTGGTTTTTGACCAGGGAATGTGCAGTTTGTCCCTCATTTAAATGGCGGCATAACATTGTTTTCATTAACAGTTTACAGTGTTAATTGTAGCTATATAGGTCTCTGTTTTTTCAATATGTTTGGCCAAAATCATCTAATAAAAGATTAATTCCTACTGTATGCGCAAGCTGTTTAAGTGTAGTATGCTACAAATGGCTTTAACTAACTTCACATACTGTAGATGGCAAATGCTCTCTCTCTCTCTCTCTCTCTCTCTCTCTCTCTCTCTCTCTCTCTCTCTCTCTCTCTCTCTCTCTCTCTCTCTCTCTCTCTCTCTCATTATTTGTCCACTCTCTGACCTCAAATATGTAAAATATGAGCCTTTAGAGACATTAGTTTTTTTTTTTTACTTAAATACATTGGAGTACTTATTCAAACAACAAAATATATATTTTTTTCTCTTGGGAGATGTTGAGATGATCTGCTGTGAAATGTAAGTTTTCTGTGTAGTCAATCATGACAGTTGGCAGATTTATGACGTTTATACATTTCATTGGCTTAATATATTTGTAAAACAAACAAACAGACAGACATAAAGGGTGACCAATAGCATTAATATTGTGAAGGGAGGAAAAACAAAGACGCCTCCAAAAAAGGAATGTGCACTGCCCAGCTTGAGCGCTTGCTGTGCACGTGCCTAATCAGTACCTTACCTAATATTTTATGTATCTTGATTACACCATGTAAGAGGGGAAAAAAAAAACTGAGATGTAATGGAAAGTGTTGTAAAGTGTAGTATTGAAAATGTCATTTTCTAATATTCTCTTGTTTCAAGTGTCTTTTTGTTTGGCAAGCTGTGGACTGCATATAAAAAAACTTTTTAAGGAAGCAAAAGATTTCAGTCTCTTTTTCTGGTCCCTGTAGATTGCCCAGAAGTATGATGTGCAGAAGGAAGAGGAGCTGAGGTACTGGATTGAGGATGTAACGGGAATGCCAATTGGAGAAAACTTCCAGATGGGACTGAAGGATGGCGTCATACTGTGCGAGTGAGTTTATGAGCGTGATGTGCTTTTTCAGTTTGATTGGGAACAAAACAGTGGAGCTCAGGTTGTTTGTTTGGCTCCAAATAATGACTCTTCGCTACCCTGTAACATTTTTGTCTTTATTGTAACCCGACAATGTGCCAGATTATGGCGTGCTTATAATATTCAGCCAGAAGACCTAAAAAAAACAACATTTTGTCAAGTTCAAATCGTTTGCTGCTTAAATCGGAACCACCAGTTTGGTATCCATGTCAACTTTAGTTGGCTGTTGCCCTTTCTATAATTTTCTTTCAGTGCCTCACAATGTGAAGAAACATTGGGTTGCATGTTATCTTGGTATTCCTTAAATGAAAAGAAAAAGTAGTAAGCATTTATTGTGACCTGGTAATGTTTTGAAAGACTTTTACACCTACCATGGCTGCATTCATTTTAATATGCTTAGTTACTCAAGAAATGCATTTTGTTGAAGAAAAAAAAATGATGTTTAATAGTTTTGTGAAAAACATAAAATATGTATTTGGAGGATTCTTAAAATAAAGAGTTAAAGGAGCAACATTTAAAGTTTAGTTGAAATGAAAGGTAATTTAATGCAGTTATGATGAAAAAGTTGTATTAATTTCGTTCGATGATTCCTTTGGACTCTATTGTGGATTGTAATGCGCACTGTAAAATCAAACCCCCAAAATGTAATATTTCTCTTTCTAATAGACTGATTAATAAACTTCAACCAGGATCCATTAAGAAAATCAATCATTCCAAGTTGAACTGGCACAAGGTGAGGAATACCAGGTTTATGCTTAATATGTGTTTTGTGTTTTGCTCTTAGTATTTTCTTCATGTTTCAAGTTAGTTTTTTCTTTGGGTAAAACATTATAGCAAAGCCACTTTTCTTTATTGTTTCACTGAAGCTTGAGAACCTGGGCAACTTCATCAAAGCCATTCTTGCTTATGGCCTAAAGCCTAACGACATTTTTGAGGCCAATGATCTGTTCGAGAATGGAAACCTGACTCAAGTCCAGACCACACTCCTTGCGTTGGCCAGCATGGTGAGTTTTGTGCAAAGCATCTCAGATGGAGATGATGAGAGAAGGTTTTATACATTATGACAACAGTTTGGATTTGACTTTGCTGAAATAATGCCATTTTCACTCTGATTCAAAGGCAAAAACCAAAGGTATGAACACAAAAGTCGACATCGGTGTAAAGTATGCAGACAAGCAGACTCGCAGCTTTGATGATGAGAAAATGAAGGCTGGTCAATGTGTAATTGGACTGCAGGTGAGGGAAACGCTTGAGATGACATGGGTCTTCTTTTTGTATTTCCAATAATATCTTCAGTGGGATTGCCACTGTCATGCTTTGTATGTTCATACACATCCTTCTTTTCCCAATGCCTAGATGGGGACGAATAAGTGTGCAAGTCAGGCTGGAATGACCGCTTATGGCACTAGGAGACATTTGTATGACCCAAAGACTCAAGCAGACAAACCTTTTGACCAAACTACAATTAGCCTGCAGATGGGAACTAATAAAGGAGCAAGCCAGGTGAGTGTGCTTGAGTGTTAATTTACCTAAAATAAAATACAATTCTGTCATTATTTGCATCTCATGTCACTTAGGGTTGTTAAAAGTATTTTGTTCGGTACAAATCGGTACTGAAATTGCTGTCGATCACGTTCTTAAACATTGATACACGGTAACTGGAGCGTTTTAAAGCAGCGTTGATCCGTCATCGGATTGCTTATTTAAGCCAAACTCTTTTTAAGGCAAATCGTTTCACTCGGCGGCCATCTTTGAAACTCCTCTCAGGCAGTATGCTTCGGTATTCTGTTTGAACGGGGAAGCTTGCTTGTCAAGCTTACGATTACATTTCATATCAGGAATCACCAATAAAATTAAACAACTCTCTCTTTAGTTTCATTTCTAAACGTTCGAATCACACAAAAACTTTAGAAACTCACGTCTTGTCCGAGCCCCTCCCCCAGAGAATTGTCAGTCTGCATCGATCGCTGATTGGCTCCTGTACAAGAAATTGAGTCTTCATTCGTCATATTAACCATTACACTTTTCCCTATTCAAAACATTGAGTGACTTGTCTTGTGTAATCTATAGTCTTTGTTTCAGTTCATAGACAGATCAGCTGATTGACGAGGATTTGAAACGCTCCAGTGTGTGTCTGTTTGCACTTGGTTAACCATGGTGAAGAGTGGTCAACTGATAACCTTCATGGCCAATCACAATCATATCTGTTTATCACTTGAACACAACGGCCAATCAATGGTATTTAAGAACGCGTTCAAATGTTAGCGGGTAATGTACATTTTTTAAATTCCGGTACCGAACTCAAACTCAAATGTATAAGACTTTGGTTTATTTTTGAGACAAAAGTTATGATGTTTAATGACACCAAAAAGTCACAAAAGCCCTATTTGGACTGCAGTTGTTTGTTATGGGGTGTCTGTAAAATAATTCTAGAGTTCCTCACTGACTTAAACACATGCTTTGGGGTTGAAGGTAAATTAGCAGTTGACATCTAAGTTTTTATGGCCGATGAGGTCCACTTTTTTTTTTTACAGGGTTTTATTTTAACTCTGATCAAACTCTTAGATTCACACGGGATCTGGATTTTGCATATGCATATTGAACGGTGGAGGTCGTACTGAATGGTTTGATATATTGAGTATTAGGGATGCACTAATTCAATACTTGGATCGGATATCGGTTTGATACCGCATATTTGCGCCTGTCAATCATTCTCCATTCATTTCACAATTCAACACTTTCAGTGCTGTGAAGCCTGGCTCATTGTGATCAAAGTAGTTGATTTAAATGAATAAAACTAAAACTGATGTGTGCAATAGATGATTTTGTCATTAACAGTAAAAATTATTTAATACAAGCTACTCTGAAACTGTGAATATTTCACTGTAATTTTATTTATATTAATATTTTATTTAACAAACCAGTTTGTATTTTGGCGCTGAAGCATATGAGCGAACCTTGTTTTGAACTTTACCTCAAATGTTATTTGTTATTGTTTATTTTGTTGATAACTGACCAACAAAAAAATACATTAAAATTAAGATACAAATGATACCAAATGAAATTTGTTTCAAAAAGATAATTTTTCAAACAAAAACATATGAACAATGAAAACTGTGGTTGGATGATTTGCTTCGCTCCATGGAATATAAGGACTTAATTAACGCTCCACTGTAATTGTTTTATCACAAACCTCTGTCTCATATTTTCTACATTTTTAATACAAGTCATTATTTTAAAAATTATTTCTTGAGCATTTGATTTTTCCTCTGTGCTGATGTGCTTTCATTTTCTCCATCGTTTTCACAGTGAGTTTAAGTGAGGGAATGTTTAATAAATTAAACTGGCCTCAGACAGTTTAGTCGTCGTCAAACCTGCAGGAAAATATCAGGCTTTGCTTAAAGGCTGATTATTTTACCATCGATGAAAGTCAAAAGTGGTAGCCTATTACAGATTTCAGTTAAAATATATTCCTATTAAAAAGAAAACATAAGCTGGACCACAACAGATTCTATAAATGCCGTAAGGAATGCTCAAATAATGTTGCGTAGTTTACGGCAAGCATCAAGTCTTTAATGAGATTGTGTGGTTTGTCATATACAATAGGCCTATAGGTCTGTTATTTTTACTAAAGAAGATCTATTATTTAAGTTTATGATTAGCATATATAGAAACTATATTATGAATAAAAAACCTGCAGTATCTGAATGGATCTGTATCAGTTGATACACAGAATTTTTGGGATCGGGATCAGATTGGTTCCAAAAAAAATGGTATCAGTGCATCCCTATTGAGTATTCTGGCATGTGTGAACACAATCCAGTGGGGAAATGAGCAAACACTGTTTTTGGATCTGTCAGTCAAACTAAGTGTGAAGCACTCTTCATTTACTGTCTATTGACCCTTTATTCTCCCTCAGGCTGGCATGTCAGCCCCCGGCACCAGAAGAGACATTTTCGACCAGAAAGTGGCCGTTCAGCCTTTGGACAACTCCACCATCTCTCTGCAGATGGGCACCAACAAAGTGGCCTCTCAGAAGGGCATGAGCGTGTACGGGTTGGGCAGGCAGGTGTACGACCCCAAATACTGCTCCTCGCCCACTGAGCCCACTATCCACAGCAATGGCAGTCAGGGCACCGGCACCAACGGGTCCGAGATCAGCGACAGTGACTACCAGGCTGAATACCACGGCGAATATCAGGACGAATACCAGGCAGACTACCATGACGAATACAGAGGCCACTATGACCATGGCATTGACTATTAAACCACAAGATCATGGTGCAGATGAATATTTTCGGGATCCTAGCTTCAACAGAGCAAGGTTGTTGTTTTATTTTATTTTTTTCGCTTGCTGGCCTTTTTATATAACAAGAAACCGATGTTAAGAGAAGTTTTTTTGTTTTATATGATTCCTCTATTGATTTTACAGTGTGTTATTAGGTAGATAGATGATTAGATTGTAGTTTTGGCTTAAAATATTGGTCCTTTTTTAAATATTGAGATTGATTAGGAGACATTTGTGACATTTTAAACAATTTTTTTTGTAAAATTAAATTGGATCCCAAACTCTGGCTTGGTTTTGAACGGATGTTTTTAATGAATGCATGGAGATTTCGTCCAGTTCCCATACTGACTGCAGTACACAAATAAAAAACATGCAGAAATGTTCATTGGTTCCCAGGCCGATTTAAGCTTTGTGGCTCTTTAAGATTTTTTTTTTCTTTGAATAATTTTTTTAACCAGTAAATTTTTTACTTCGGTCTTTTCGACCAAACAAAGCATTGCTAAATTGTGCCATAGACCCATATATACGTGTAGACCAACTCCTATGTGTCCCCAGTCATTCCATATGTATTGTATTTATTGCCGGAGATGCTCAATAGAGACACCAGTCCTGTTGAATGGCTCTTTTCTTAATAATTTTATTTTTTAAATAAAGTTTTACATTTGCAGTCTACTCTGTTGTCATTCTGATTTAGGGCTTTTTGTCTTTCTGTTGGTATGCTGTGTTTTTGTTTTTAATCAGTAGAATTAGCATTTTTCTGGTCAACTCATGGCATGGAATCAGAACTTATCTCATCCTATTTCTGGGAATTGCGATTAAATAAAGGTTTTAATTTGAAACTTGTCAAAGATTTAGACACTTGCTGTCAATATGACAAAAGTTGAATTGTCTTGGGGGGGGGGGGACATTCCGATACCCTTTTTTCGTTCCCTATTCCTGCACTTAAGGTATCTTTATATATGGAGTGCTGAGATTAAAATATCTAGGTGTGTATTTGTACTTCTGGTATATCCAGCTACTAGTCCAAATGAGTTGATCTAATTATTTTATGGTGTCTCTGTAGTAACACGTATAATCAAATCAACAAGACAGGACATGTACACAAAGCAATTGGGATTAAAAGATCTGCTCAGCTTTCTGTGATCATCAATCACCATCAAATGTGATCAAGAATGAGTTTTACAAGTTTAAAACATTTTTAATCAGAATCAGTTTTATTGCCAAGTGTGCTTCACACACACAAGGAATTTGTTTTGGCAACAGAAGCTTCCAGTGTACATAAAGTGACGAGTGACAACACAAAATTAAATACAAGAAAAGAAAAGGCAATAAACATTAAACAGAGATGCAGTTAGTCAAAAAGATCTGGATGTTGCATATTTGTAATGAATTACAGCGATTCTTTATCACAAAAGCCGGATGTCAGTACAATCATAAAGAAGACTCTTCAATCCCGGTTTGTGGACATTAATTCAGGTTTATTTTGTACATCAACATAACGGATATTCATAAAGCAGTGGATAATAACTTGTATCCTTTCACATTTGCCATGTAAAAACTGTGTCTGTGTGTGAGTGAACTTTGTGTGTCACTCATCATAAGTAAGGTGTGAATTCACTCCACAACAAATACATCAAATAATCATTGGTAAAGTTCTTACTGTAGTATTTCTCATAAACGTTATGTAAAATCTGCTTCCTTCTTGTCTGTCACTGTGCTGTTTATCTGATGCAGCCAAAGATTGAGACGCTAACAGGCACGTGGGAACGGTGGGTGAGGACAACTAGCATTAAAGGCACAGGCAACAAAAACCGCTACAATGTGTTCAGAGAAATAAATTTCAATATCTGATGGGTGTTTTGAGCTAAAACTTTACAGACACATTCTGGAGACACAAAAGACTTATCTTAAATCTTGAAAAAGGGGTAAAATAGGTGCTCTTTAAAGTTCTTGTCCAATCTGCAATTTTATTGGCTGGTTGATTCAGTGTAAAATATACCGATCCCAAACAGTTGACATACTGCTAGTACATTTTATTTCTTCTTTGCAATGAATTGACTTTGAGTTTACAGTAAATATATATGTATCGGTTTGGTTTATAGTTTCAAATACTCACCAATTAATGCCATAAATTGTTTTGCGGTTTCATTAGCATGTCTGATACTGGTATCAGATTTGGAAAAACCCTCAAGAAAAATTCACATCGTGTTATTCATCGTTAAAAATAGTTGTATTGGAAATAATTGGGGAAACAAATTGCAGTAGCAAAAAAAATGTTTGAGTCTGCACAAAAACAAAATCTTACTGAAGCTTACCCCCTTTTTTTGTTTGAGGAAACAACCTTTTTTTTTTGTCTTTTGACTTTCTCACAGTTTTACAGTCAAACATGTTTTGGAAAATAGAATGCTGCTTTTTGACATTTTCATAAACTTAAGTTAATAATTTCAATTTTTTCCCCACTTTAACAATAATTTTCCAAAAGACTTGACTTGAATATGTCCTCCAGAGCATTTAATATTTACGACAGATTAACTTGGTCACTTTAATGCTCAAAGAGTGGCTTACAGGTTATAAATGTATAATTAGTACTACATAAAATTTGATAGTATAATATATATTATTACTATTTGTCATTTCATTCTTTTAAACAATTTATGTAATATATATATATATATTAAATAAATTGTTTAAAA
>CAIGQZ010001336.1:31484382-31504366 GCA_903798205.1 Danio tinwini
ATCTATCTATCTATCTATCTATCTATCTATCTATCTATCTATCTATCCTACCTACCTTTCTGTCTATCTATCTGTCTGTCTACCTATATTTATTCCTTTTCTTGTCGGCTTAGTCCCTTTATTAATCTGTGGTCGCCACAGCGGAACGAACCGCCAACTTATCCAGCACGATTTTATGCAGCAGATGCCCTTCCAGCCACAACCCATCTCTGGGAAACATCCACACACTCATTCACACTCATACACTACGGACAATTTAGCCTACCCAATTCACCTGTACCGCATGTCTTTGGACTGTGGGGGAAACCGGAGCACCCGAAGGAAACCCACCCGAACGCAGGGAGAACATGCAAACTCCACACAGAAACACCAACTGACCCTGTCTACCTATATATATATATATATATATATGTATATGTATGTGTGTGTGTGTATGTATTAAAAAAAATTCATTAAATTTAAAGGTGAACATTTCTGTTGCTTGTTTGTTTGTTTATTTATTTATTTAAGATTTTTTTAAATAAAATTTACATTTATTTAATACATTTTTGTTGTTTATTTATTTATTAAAACTTAGTTGATTTTAAAAAACAACATTTTGTAAACTTTATATTAGTCATTACATTTGAATGTTTTAATAAAAAAAAAAAAATTAATTCAGTATATTTTTTCTTCTTAATGTAGACACTTCTTTATCATTCACCTTTTATACAAACAAAACAGAACTTTAACTTGAGCAGGATTTGAGCAACTCCAGCCGAATATTTTAACTCGACATTCAACCTGGTACATGTGTCCTTGCATATTTTTTTCCAACCCTGTTTCGTAATCCACACTATAATCGTACACCAAACAAAGGCGTTCATTCAGTTTAAATGAACGATGGACTCTGGAATAAAATCCCTGTTTTGATCTTTTCTGTAGAGTACGGACTGGCTGTGATTGGAGGAGCAGTGCTCGCCACTCTGGCTTTTGTGATTGCTGTAATCGTTCTGATTGTGGTGTGCTGTAAACGAGCACAAAGACAAACACCTACAGCCAAGGAAACCATAGTCTGAGCTCAGATGGAGAAATGCCTGCTGGCGGAGCGGAGAACGGGACGCACAGCTGGACTGTGAGTGAGACCCAATCCAGTGCTGTACTGCAGCTGACCTGGTTTCTGTGAAACACTAACACTACACGATATGTTATACATATCAGCCTTTATTATTTTTTTATGAGTGAACAGAACAGCGTATTTAATAAACAGACTTATTTATTACATTCTGTAGAAATATAGATACATGCAGCTTTTGTGTTTGTATAAATAGTTTTATATCAATAGAGAGAGAGAATTTATAAAATGTATATTTTTGAAAATGTAAATCATACTTTTTGAAGCTTCACGACATAAGTCAAATAAATTATTAAACATTTCATGACTTGTTCTGTTTTTTTTTAACCCTTTAACTGCTTGCTCTACCAACTGTTTTAAGTAATGGTTTACACACACAGCATTGTTGGTTTACAAAAAAAATCTAACAAACATAGTCCTGTTCCACTTCTACACTTGATTTTGGTTTTATTGTAAACTAAAAGTGTTAAATAAGAATCTGAAATATTTTATGAAATACTTCAAAAAGTAAAGATAATCTAGTGTTCAAAAATGTTTTATTTTGATCATGTGTTTAAATAAGTTGATCTTACACTTCATATTTTCAGACTTTTTTCATAGTGTGTGTATTAAGTCTGGTACTTTTACCATAAACCGACATATCAACCATTTGGTAGAGGCTGATATTTTAGAAATGATGCGTGTATGCATTGAGTGTGTTACTAGCGACATTAGGAGTTAAGAAATGCAATCCAAAAATAGTTTTCTTGGTGGGGCAGTTTAAAAGGTTAATGACCATTATTGGCTACGTAATGGCAATTGTAGAAGGAATTGCGCAATCAAAAAACGAGAAGGAATGTACATTTTTCAGGGCAGCAGTTCTTCTCTTTTTGGCATTTTTTGTTCATGAAAAAAATCCCTAATGACTATGAAATATTGCTAAAGTTGTGCAACACAATCTGACAATTAAAAACACAGAGAGAGAGAGAGAGAGAGAGAGACTCACTGGCCAATACCAACTTAGTCTCAGTAGCTCACCCTTGTGGTTAACAACAGTACAGATGCTAAAGTCTTGTCTACAGTCTGGTCAGTTTCTGGATGAAGCACGAAATAAACTGAAATGTAAACCGAATTTGTGCACATGTAAACGTCACAACAGAAACCGTCAAAAGAGGTCATGTATCCTAACTAGAAAACAAAACTAAACAAAACACAGACATCTCAAAACAACTGTACACTACTAGACAAAAGTCTTTGTCGCTTATCCAAGTTTTAGGAAGAACAAATATTAACTGTACTTCTATTTGATCATTTGGTATCAGAAGCGGTTTATATGTAAGGTAAAGGCCTCTAGAGTACACTTATTTTACCAAAATAAAATATTATCATGCCTTGATTTTTAAATAATCTAATTAGGACAGTAGGGTCTGACTTTGCTTAGACAAAAGTCTTGTCACTTAACAGAAATAATGTACAGTATAGAATATAAAGTCATAGTGCAGTGGAAACAGAATTAATACTGTGTATGACTCCCATGAGCTTGGAGGACTGCATCCAAACATCTCTGCAATGACTCAAATAACTTATGAATAAAATCAGCTGGAATGACAAAGAAATCATTCTTGCAGGACTCCCAGAGTTCATCAAGATTCTTTGGATTCATCTTCAATGTCTTCTCCTTCATCTTACCCCAGACATGTTCAATGATGTTCGTGTCTGGTGACTGGGCTGGCCATTCCTGGAGAAATTTGACCTTTGCTTTCAGGAACTTTGATGTGAGGCTAAAGTATGAGAAGCGCTATCCTGCTGAAGAACTTGCCCTCTCCTGTGGTTTGTAATGTAATGGGCAGCATGTCTTGATACCTCAGGCTGTTAATGTTGCCATCCACTCTGCAGATATCTCGCACACCCCCATACTGAATGTAACCCCAAACCATGATTTTTCCTTCACCAAACTTGACTGATATCTGTGAGAATCTTAGCTCCATGCTGGTTCCAATAGGTCTTCTCCAGTATTTGTGATGATTGGGATGCAGTTCAACAGATGATTCATCAGAAAAATCTACCTTCTGCCACTTTCCCAAATGATCTACTCGAAGTCAAGTTATTATTTGTTGCTCTAACAACTGGGATCAACGACTTTTGTCAGGTAGTGTAGATTTAAAATGAGTCACTGAAAAAGTGCCTATGTAATATATAGTTCTATGTTTATAGTTGTCCTAAAGCTATTTATCAACAGCCTTTCTTGTTTTTTAAAAGACATTTTTGATCCACTTCAAATGTTGACTGCTGTATATTTTTGCAATTGAAAAAATACAAGACAATTTTACAGTCATTTCTTTGTATATTTTGTAATTCGGTAAAATACATCAGTAAGGCACTATTTCTGTTCATACAGTATATAAATATCCAGTATTTCCAAACATATTAGACTTTTTCATATCCTAACATTAATTTCCCTATACATAAAGACAGCTTAATACACTTAAAGTGATAGTTCACCTCAAAATTAACACCAATAACAATGGATTTAGGTAAAACTATGTTTTAATGAACTGTTAAAGACAAAAAAGAAAGTCTACATCTTGGACCGCCTGAGGGTGAGTGAATTAACATAAAACTTTTCATTTTTGAGGGAACTATCACTTTAAATAATACAGTTTTATAATTTTACTGTACATAGAGCTGGGCAATTAATCAAAGACTATTTTTTCAAGCGCATTTTGTCAGTAAATCCGCGTTCAACTTGTAGTTCAACAAGTACATGGGTTTATTTTTCACTGACAAACTACGCAAATCCAATTTAAAAATCAAAATCCATGTAATCGTCCAATAATGACAGAGATAATCGTTCTGTGACAGTGACTGACAGCTGTTTGCGTAGCTTCTCAACGAACAACGACTTTTATATAGTCAATTCTGCCAATGACTATCCACATATAATAACATATTTTTGCTTCAAACTCACTATAAAACTTCAGTCGAGTGTCTGAAATAAATCCTTCTGTGAAATGAATCTGCTTTTGTGTGATTAATAGCCATGCTTAATTGAGGAAAGCAGTTTAATGATCTTTTTATAATGGTACGCTAAGGAGATTTCCTGGGTTGTTCTTCGTAGGTGTTTGGAGTTCCGCAGTAGCGCCCTCTGGCCTTCAGTGGAGATTTACAGCTGATCAGACAGCTGTGCTTCCCTGACAGGATGTGCATGGCAAATGCTTAATCGCGTTTGTGATTTCATTTCGATTAATCGCCCAGCCCTAGTTTTATGATGTGCTGATTATCGTACCGGTGACATGCAACAATGTTATAAACAAACATTTATCAGTGACATCCTCCAAATACCAAAACTAAAAATCCCTAATTTTATATTACAAAACTGTGTGACTTCTTTTTTTTTTTTTCTTTTTTTTTAAAGGGATAACCCAGATTTACTCCTTACAAAAAGGTTTTCAGATAACACAAAACTAACCTCTCCCTGAGAGATATTTAACCACGGTGACAATCCTTTCCCTCAGATGAAGAAAAGTTGTATTATAATACAAAGAATTACGTTTTTCTTAAGTTTCGGAATGATTTTTGCTCGGTATTTAGGCTTTACTAATTACATAAGCAAATTTCTGCATGAAACCATCCTCGGACATCTTTTCAAAGGCAGCTATTTTTAATATACAGATGACTTACGCGAAGATTTGCTCATGAATAAGGCCTAACGTCAATACTATGATCCGAACTCCTCCGTTTCTTTCGTGATGGGTTTAAACTCGTAATTTCCTCTTCCGTCCATGTGCAGGTAATACTGTAGAACAGAGTGTTTTAAGAGTGTTAATTTTAAGAGTGTTTTTTGTAATGAATTTAGCAAACTGTATGATGAAATACAAGAACAAGGTTGTACCTCATGATGCTTCCATAGTGATTTCCTATGGGAGACTGTGAACAGTGTGATGCCAACCTAAAAAATGAACAAAAGAAGAAACAAGATTCAAGAAACATTCCTCAATACTTAAATACTTTATGCACTGACTGTAGTACAGGTTATAGTAACTTCAAAAACAGCACTCAAAGATGGAGCCGTGCGAAGATAAACAGCTCTGGAAAGAATTTAAGAGAGCAAAATGAAAATTCTCTTTTTTTTTCTGGATTTATCAGGTATAGATTTGAGTAATATTTTAATGTTTGTTTTATATTCTATAAAAGTCTTAGTATATTATCTCAAAATTATTAATATTGTCATTTAGAGCAGTGTTTCTCAACCATGTTCCTGGAGGACCACCAACACTGCATGTTTTAGATGTCTCCTTCATCTGTCGCACCCATCTCAAGTCTTTCAGTCTCTGCTAATGAGCTGATGATCTGAATCAGGTGTGCTTGGTTAAGGAGACATGGAAAATGTGGAGAGCTGGTGGTCCTCCAGGAACGTGGTTGAGAAACACTGATTTAGAGCATTTTTAAAAAATGGTCAAAATTATAAATGTTTTCATTTCGTCTCCTTGGAATTATGAGGTTCTATCTCACATGTTTTGTCAAAATTGAGTTATTAACATATTCTTATTAAATGATAACTTATTTTCATTATGGGATGTTTTTTTTATAAGTTGTTTACATTTGAAGACTTTTTATTTAAAAAAACAAATGTTACACACACACTGTTTGCTATGAAATGCAAAAACTTTGCAGCTCAATATCTCAAAATCATTCAGAACGCTTATAATTCCAAGGTGACGATTTGTTGTGATTTGAAAATCAGTGTTTTTCCACCAAATATTGATTTTTTTAAATAAAACATTGGTATTTGAACACATGCCTGAAAACACGTCACCTTTTTAGTTATTTTATGCCAAAAGAAATCGAAATGACAACAAATTTATTTTAGATATGAAAGAAATATTATAATTCATATATAATATATGATGTAATATATAATTCATAACTATGAATTTAAAACCTTGTCAAATGGTTTCATTTTTTTCTACAGCTGTATATTTATATTATCAGAGAGCATATGCATTTATTTGTGCATTATTTGTTATATTATATCTGTCATATCCAGGGCCAGACAGAATCAGAATCTATTTCTGCACAGAATCAAAATCTGCGGATTTATGCAGAATAATTTAGTGAGTATAGTAACTAATGTATTATACATAACTTATGCATAACTTACCAGACATAACTTAACATGTGAAATAAAAAAACAGTAATCTAACTTTTATTTAAGGTTTACAATGTGAATCCAATTATATCCAATTGTTTGGTAAACAATTAGTACAAAGTCTCTCATATAATTTATCTACTAAACGATAGAAAATATTTCTTTACAAACTGTATTGTAAATCAATCCTATAAACATTTGATTACTAGTCAATAAAATTACAGAAAATAAACATAAAACCTGAAATTATATACAGTTGACGTCAGAATTATTAGCCCCCCTTTGATTTTTTTTTCTTTTTTAAATATTTCCCAAATGATGTTTAACAGAGCAAGGAAATTTTCACAGTATGTCTGATAATATTTTTTCTTCTAGAGAAAGTCTTATTTGTTTTATTTCAGCTAGAATATAAGCAGTTTTTAATTTTTTAATAACCATTTTAAGGTCAAAATTATTAGCCCCTTTAAGTAACTTTTTTTTTGATCGTCTACAGAACAAACCACCGTTATACAATAACTTGCCTAATTATTCTAACCTGCTTAGTTAACCTAATTAACCTTGTTACGCATTTAAATGTCACTTTAAGCTGTATAGAAGTGTCTTAAAAATATCTAGTCAAATATTATTTACTGTCATCATGGCAAAGATAAAATAAATCAGTTATTAGAAATGACTTATTAAAACTATTGTGTTTACAAATGTGTTGAAAAAAAAATCTTCAATCTGTTAAACAGAAAATGGGGGAAAAAATAAACAGGGGGGCTAATAATTCAGATTTCAACTGTATATATTTACACAATGACATGAGTAAATAATCAGACTCAATAATGGCCTAATCTGTGTATTTCTGTATGCGCAGATTCTGTGTTGCAGATTTACTGCTCCAGTTTTTTTTTAAAAGGTTGCTGAGAACGAATCACTACTGAAACCGGGTTTTGAAGTATTTGCCTTGAGTTGTTCTTCTCTCAAACTACTTCATACTGAAAACATCTACCTTCCGACAGTGGCTGTAGATGAAGTCCTCCACATCCACGCTCACAGCACTGGTGCACTCGTCCAGAATGGCAAACTGGGGCTTGTGGTAGAACAGACGAGCCATCTGTGTGGTTCACAAAAAGAGAAGACCCTCATTGCTTTTGCTTAAGATATAGCAAAGAAAGCAATGTGTCAGGTTTAGAGAGTTGATCTTACAGCCATCCTCTGCTTCTCTCCTCCACTGAGGACGTCCATCCAGTCCTGCACGCTTTCCCAGCTGCCCTCTCTCTCCAGGATATGACCCAGCTGAACATTGTCCAGGTACTCCTTCAGCACCTGACCACAATTACGCAGCAGATTGTAAATAATAGCAACTTTATTGTTGTCTAGCACATTTCCTAAAGGTCCCATGAAGTGCAATGTGCAGTTTTATTCAATGTTTGAGGTAATCTCAACTAAAATATAAAGAGAGGGTGGGAAATAGTAGCTCCTCCCCTTTTTAAAAAAACAACAAACGCTATTGGCTTCATCACAGCTGTGTCAGTGTGAGCGGTTGAGATCAAGTGCATCAAATGAGAAGCGTCTTAAAGGGGGCGGAGAATGTCTGATACTAGAGAGAATTTGATTGGTCAAGATTTGAGAAACAGAAGTATAAGGTGACCTGAAAAAGAAATTGTTGATCATATAATCTTTAGATATTTATATCGGTTTTATATTTTCTAAACCGACATTTTGTCACTTTTTGGAGATCAATAGCTTATAGATATGCTTAAAACTGACAATACTCGTAGGCCCAATCCCAATTCTATTTTTGTACCCCTATCCCTTCCCTTTCAACTTGGCCAATATAAACGAGGGTGAAGGGGAAGGGCTTCAAAATTTACCCCTAAGAATTGGGACAGCACTTTAATACCTGCACACGTCATCATACGCCATTATGATCTCTTGCTTCATATGAGATCAGACGATCACGACTGCTGTAGTTATTCCAGTTGTGTTGTTTTTTGGTATTTATCTTCAGGAAATCACTGAAGGCATATATTATGTTATCTTAACGATCTAATGTGGCAATAAGATCGTAACTATACTGTGCATTTACACCGTAATCATATTCATCTATGTAAACACACCAAAAACAACATTAAGATTATAGCAGACACTGTAAAAAACTCATTCTCAGCCACTAGACTGGGTATTCGAGTGTCATCGAGTGTCAGAAGGTTGTGGGACTTAGGAGTTATGATTATGGATCATAGATCGTGAAATTTAGCGGTTTTTATTTTAGCATTTTTTTTATAAAAGCATGACGGTAAAACATGAACGCGATGATGACAAAAATACTAATTTGTGGCTCTCCTTACTTCCATGTGCAGCGAAACTGTCGCTGTGGCTGGTGCATTCTGGGAAATTTTCTTACCCCTTGGTAACTAATGTGCTCCTGAAAAATCTTCATTCGAAGGGGTGTATACCCCTTCCCCTTAGCCCTACGCCTTCAAGCTAAAGTGAATTGGGACACCACTACCCCTTCACATGAACGCGCAAACCGAGGGGGAAGGGGAAGGGCTAAGGGGTAGAATTGGGATTGGGCCTTACTAGCATCTAAAAAACATCTAATTTCACAGGACCTTTAAAGGGGCAATTTGATGCTGATGAGAAACACAGTCTAAAATAAACACATCAATGTGGGAAGCCCATCCCAAAAATTGGAATAAAACCTTGATTCTATGTTAATTAATTTATACCGGCATGATTTTTAGATACCAAGGGTAAAATCTCAAAAATGGTTATATATTTTAAGTCAGATGAGACTTTTTTGATCATTGTTTAAAAGCTAGTGCCTGGCTTGTTCAAAAGTAAGTATTACAAGTTTATAGTTATTGTTCCCCCCTAATTCTTCCAATGTTTTAGATCCAAAACTGGAATGCATTTTGAAGAGTGGACCTATACATTTACATGTACGCTGGTGTTTCTTGGAATCATCTGCGCTGATCAGAATTACAGACCATGAAACTTGAGCATCATCAAAATTTATCAGTTATGCTACTCTATAAAACTATACAAAACAGTTTTATAATAAATGTTATGCTGTCAAATAGAGTACGCTCTTCTTTTTTTTTTTCTATTTTTGGAACCCTAACAGATTTCCGTGCCTCCATTGAAGTACATTGCACTTAAACTTGGACACTACAAAAATTCACAACCAACAGATATTGTTCAGGTAGGGTTTATACTTGTGATCGTTTACAGACAGATAGCATAAAAAACATACATTGTCAATATTACCAATCAAATATTTATTTTTGCTTTTAACTATACATTTATGCTGTGCTTTTGAAGGACTTTTTCCATAATCATTTACTACGTTAATAGTTTTCATATGAAAAATGTTTTGTTTTTTAACAATACACTTTACAGAACACCCAACAGTGCCATCTGCAGTCTAATGTAAGGAAAAAAAAATCCAAAATACACTTTTAAACACTGTCAAAGTTTTTCTTCTTCCTGCACTAAATGATAAATCTCCACTTCAGCAGCACTTACAAACGTCAATCATTTTATTCATACCTGTTTTCTGACATTTTTACACACAGATATATTCATGCATAATATGTCTGATTATATACAACATTTGGTGGAGTGATGCAAAGAGATTTCCAAAATCTCCCTCTGTCAAACCATTTGACGAATATGTGAGAAGTGTCCGCACACTAGCACAAATTTCAATAAATAATGTCACATTTGCATATTGTAATTGTTGTGACTCTTAAATAAAATCAGTTGGAGAAGATTCATTATGACTATTATTATTTTTTTTTAACAAATTCACCTTTCCCTAACTGTGTTTCAGATATTGAGGGTGAGAGTGAGTAAACGATGCCAGAGCTCTCACTTTTGTACAAACTAACGCTTCATCATGTAGCCCGTCTCCTTTTGCTGTGTTTTTGATTCTGAAACTCACCCGATCAGATGTTCTTTTCTTCATCTGGTCTTCATGTGTGTCAGGATAGATCACCTGATCTCTAAGAGAACCCAAAGTCATGTAGGGCCTCTGAAGAAAAAAACAAAACAAATTAATGAGTCTTAAAAATGTGGTACTGTTACCTGCTTTTACAGTATAAGCGTGTGAACAGACCCACCTGAGGAACATAGAAGAGCTTCCCTCGCTCTGGTTTTGTCAGTTTTCCTCCACACAAAGGCCACAACTGGGCAAGAAGAGAGAAATGATGCAAGTGAACGAATACATGCATGAATTTAAAACAAATCTCAATGGTTTGTAAAATATTTCTGGTGGAAAGCAGCTCAAACCTCTCCCAGGACTCTGAAGAGGGAACTCTTTCCACATCCATTAGGGCCACAGACCAACACATTTGTCCCAGATGACACCTTAAATGTAAGGAGTGAGGATGGACAATTACCAAAAACCAGATCAAAAGACTATATTCAAGTTTCCTACTCTAAGCCACATGTCAAATTAACACAACGGACAAAAATAAACATATAAAACTCCCTGACATTCAATGGCTGCTATGAACCTTTTACAAGGCATACACTCTAAGCCAAATATTAAGTTCCCTGACTTTCACTGAATAAAAAGCTGAATTTTCGTGACATACAAGCACTGAGCAGACAAAAAGGAAAATACAGTACCTATAGAAAATCATTATACCCCTTTGAAATACTGACTTTATTTGTCATGCAGACTGAAATCAAATCACATAGCTTTCTCCTAACTTGTGCCTTTCTACAACTTTATTAGGAAGGTCTTTTGTAAGCGGGGTTTATTGTGCATAAAGGTATAGATTTCCACAGGGTATTATGACTTTCTATAGGCACTGTATACCTTTAACCACATCACTGTAAAAAAAAGTTGACTTAAAATTGTAAGGGAACTTGTTGCAGTTTTTTTATTTTTATAATTATTTTTTGGGGGTTTTCACCTTTATTGACAGGACAGTGGAGATTGACAGGAAAGTATGGGGAGCAGAGAGAGGGGAAGGATCGGCAAAGAACCTCGAGCCGGGAATCGAACTCGGGTCGCGTGAGTACCTGGGTGCTATATGTCGACGCACTCACCACTAGACTATTGGCGCCGAAATTGCACAGCTTGAGTTGACTTTACTTTTAATCCACGCACTGCACTTAATATAAGTTGAATCAACCAAAATAAAGCTTTCCAGCAAGTTGCCATACAATTTTAAGTTGAGTCAACTTTATTTTTATAGTGACGTTGTCATGTCACGTCTGTTCAGAACACGGTGTTAAGCCCAAATCAAAGCTGGACTGGAAGTTAGATTCAATTGCCTTATTTAATTCAAGGGGCTTGTTAATCCCGATTAGATTATAACATTAGTATGACATTAACTGATACATTAAATTATGAATCTTTTACACCAAGCTTAGACTTTAAATACACGACTAAATACTGGATGCAGAGGCAAAAAATTTGTCAAAACATAACAGAAATTCCTAACCTAATATTTTCAATTCGATCAGAGACTATTTATGCAAGATAATAGAGGATACACTTCAAAAAAAAGAAGGCATTATAACACCATAAAAACAACCAAAAACAACCAGAATAACATTTTTGATCAATGGAAAATCAAATGTTAACTTAATAACAGAAATCACTGACTGACTGTGACCTGGGCCAAAAACAATAAAAATTCCCTGACTTTCAGCGTCTTTAATAAACCTTTTAAAATTCCATGACCCGTGGGAAACCGGTCTCTTTTACAATCCAGATGACAGGTTTAGACTGAGAAAACTAATTTATGGAGCACTAACCTCAAATGACAAGTCTCTGATCAGGATGTCTCCATTGGGTGTCGCTAAAGGAATGTGTTCAAACCTGAGAAAGAACACAGTTCAATGTGAAGCACTAATGAGATGCTGGACAGACAGATGAGGTCTACTCTACATTTAAGAAAAATTACTACTAGAATGCACAAATTCTAAGTAGGTTACTATGATGGCTTGGCTGATGTTTGTTTGGTAATTTACTTGATTATATTGTCTGCAATGATGATTTCACCTCTCCCGGGGACAAGAGGGATTTTTTCTACTGTGTTGTCTGTTAAGAGAGAAGAAAATAATAATTAAGAGACCACTTGAAAATTCTCTGGAATTATTTGGTTTGTGTTTGAATAAAATGTTAAATTGTTAATTGAAACACTGGTATTGTGCTGTCTAAAAATGAAAATAAATATTTCTGAAAACACGGCACCAATGACAACATTTTTATTTTAATTAAGGATGAAATTTCATCAAAAGTTTACAGAATAAAGCCAAAAATGAAGTTTTATTCGAATACTAAAAATCGTAATATCAAAGAATCCATTAAATTGATCAGTAATGACAAGTAAAATTAAGTTTGTTTATATTCTTTATATTTATTTTCTTAAATAAAGTCCTGAAAATTCAAAAGGAAGCACTGTTTTCACCATGGATATTAAAATAGCATTGGTTTCTTGAGCAGCGACAGCATCAGCATGATGTTTGCTTCAAACAACAGCAGCTTAAGGCATCACATGACTTTTGATCAAACAAATATAGCCTCACTGAGCAGAAAATACTTCTTTTAAAAATGTTACTTCCTTAAAAAAAGAAAAAAAACTCCTTTGCATTTGAATGGCTAAATTTGACAAATCCATAAACGCTTATAAAAACAACAAAAACACAGACTAAACCACAATAGTCCAGACCTTTAATTCGCTGTGTCACCATGGTTCGCTCAAATTTTCCCGAATTCAGCTCTTTCAGGACGTCTTGTATTTCTGTGATTCGTGCAGTGAACCTAACAAATGGATGGAGATTCCAGATAAAACACACAAACACTGAAGCAGGTGAACGCCAGAGCGCAGGTGAGCACTGATAAAGGTATAAGTGATGGATAGATATGAATAGAAGCACTGGAGTCAAAAACACTCACCCAGAGAGTCTGGTCATCTCTCTTCCTGCCAGGACGATCCTCCCTAAAGCCTGAGCCAGACTCATCAACATCCGGCCGCTCTGGTAGTAGTCCTGCAGACAAAAAAACAAAAACACAACACAACTACTATCTTCTGTGCAAATATTTGTCTTAGGAAATCCTCAGTGAGCCAATAAATCCATTTGACAAATACAATGATGACATATCAATCTGGCGAGATCAAAGGTCAGTCATTACAAGCTATTATCAGGATGTACAAACAGTGACATACTGCTACCAGTTTACAAATAATAATAAATACAATCAGACATTTAAATACAATCAGATATTGTTAAATAAAAAAAAATAAATAAATAGATAAACAAATAAATAAATAAATGAATGAATAAATAACATAAAATAAAATACTCACTTCTAGTCGCTCAGCATATGTGCTGTTAATGTGCCGTTGGTTTGAAAGGTCCAAAAACGGCCGGCTAATGACCAGATAACCCACCGCCATTGCTATATCTGGAGAATCAACACAAAAATTTTTTTTTAAATATTTATCTATAAAACTATATATATATATAAAATGGAATAAACAATTATAATATCGGCAATACCAAAGCTCCAAAAGTACCAAAATAGCATGTAAAATAGCTTCTGCATAGCATGTGAATTTCCCCCCCAATATTGTATAAATACACCACGTAACACGCACCATCCTTGTTATAACAGAATCTGACCAATGAGAATATAGTGTGTCTTCACATGTCATCAAAGCTTTTCCCAGTCAATTTTGGTGGCTGCAGTGCGGATTAAAGTTGGACAAATTGTCTAACCAGAACGCAGTGCATTAGTCAGGCGGCAGATGATTCTTGTGGTGCTGCATGACACCTAAACTCAACCACACTAATGTGCTTCCAAAGGTCACATGGTGTCACACAACAACTAAAAAATAAAATATAAGTACATTTTTTATGCTTTTAAAGCCATAGTATTACTGACATTTACTTTCTAACCTCATGCTCAATATTTTACCCCAATTTGAGTTAATACAACCAAGAGTTTTTTTTAGACTGCATTAAATTCTGCATCAAAAATATTTAATAGAAGTCAACTTTAAAAGTCAGCACTGCCATTTGAAACCGTATTTACTTTAATAATGTGACATGTTTACATGTAAAATAGTCCTAATACAACGTATTACTAAATAATATACAATATTATGAATATAAAAAATATATAATGTCCACAGTTTTTACATAATTATGTTAACAAATAATCACCAAAATTTTCATTCAAAAAGTAAACAGGGACAAATTTGATTTAAATTGGGATTCTGTCGCCATCTACAGTTGTATGAAATATCTGCTTACATTTGGCTATGATGCTGTCCATGACTCCCATTGAAAACCGAAAGTGTATGAAGCGATTCAAGTGGTCCACCTAAAAAAACAAAACAAATCTGATTGAAATCTTCACCAGCATCATGTGTGGACTAGTTAAATGCATAGTTCACCAAAAATGCTAATTCTGTCATCATTTGCTCATCCTGAGTTTCTTTCATCTGTTGAACACAAAAGAAAGTATTTTGAAAAATGTTGAAAACCTGTAACCATTCACTTCCATAGTATTTCTTTTTGTCCTACTTATAATGTTGATAACTAATGTCGAAATATCTGCTTTTGTGTTCAACAGAACAAAAAAAAACTCATAGAGGTTTGGAAACATTTAAGTGTGAGCAAATGGAGAGAAAAAAATTGAGTGAACTATCCCTTTTATAGTACCATATGTATTTTTATTTCCTCACCAGTTTCTGGAAGGTTCCAATAATGGTCTGCTTTTCTCTCAGGTTGCCATTGTAAAATGCAATCTCCTCACTGAAACAGTCGGCAGAAATAATGCATTTCGCCTTATATAAAAACAGAAAGAAAACCAGGTAAAGAGTTGAAGCTCATACATACCTGTTAGTGATGAGGCGAGAGTTGACGTATCTATATTCGCCCTCGTACCTCTGCTCTGTCACGGTCATCTTCCCGATCGGCCTGCGCAGCCTTGTAAGAAGCAATCCAGACAACAACAGATAACCAAGCAAAGTAGCGGGTCCCTACAGAAGAGAGGAAGGATGCACACGTGATTATCTGAGAACAAAAAAGGAGGAAAGAGGGTTGCAGCCACCTACCCCCATCCATAAGAGACACTTAGACACACAATAATAGAAACAACAATAATATTAATAATAATAATAAAAGAACAATCATACATATTTTAATATGTTGTATTGCAAGTTATTTATCTGAAGAAATTTGAAACATGACAAACAGTCTATAATGTTAATTATAAAATATATATAATCGAATTTGTAAACATTGGAAGGAAGATAATAAAAAATCATATACATTATAAACTATTATGTAACTTTTTTCTAAAAATAAATATTCTTGTCACGTGACTTGAGCTGGGCTTGCGGCATTCTGAAAAGTTGAGATGTTTTCATTAGGCACATTGAGAAAACGAGAGCCAATGGCAAATGTGAACAGCCCCTTATGGTGATGTTATTATGATTAACAAATGGGACCACTTTACAAGCTCACATCAGCAACAACTTGTATTGTATGTGAAAAACATAGAACTGTAAAAAGAGTTCCATTAATGGCCCCACTTACTCCTGCAGTATTGTCAGTATTAGTCTGCATGTAAAAATAATAACTAAAGATACATGATTTTGCATTATTTTGTAACCACTTCATCAATAAGACCAATAAATAAAAAGATAAATAAAAAGTAAATAAAAAGTGTATGTAGCAAAATAAAAAAAAGTTGCAATTTACGCCCAGACAGAGATTCATTAACCATCTTCTGTTTCGATTTACAGAAATGTCAAAGGTCATACATAAATCTGTATTTACGTGATGAAATGACATCCATGCAGATGTTTTAAAAGCTGTGGCAATGAAAAACACTTACAAGACTGCCAATGGCTGTGTTCAGTTTGAAGATGTAAATCAGTATGTCGAGTAGAGGCTGGAGGAAAAGAGAAAAGAACAAAGAGGCTCTGATTTAAGATCTTGATATACTGTACGGTTAGTGATTACAGGAAATGCTTTATTTCCTAACTCTTTTTGTGTGGTTGTTACACAGTGAGTGCTGTATTTACCTTGCTGACATTGGAATAGAGGTCCACCACACTGTTACAGAACTTCTCCACATCTTGGGTTATCAGCTGGTCTGGGTTGGCGATGCGGTTGTCCAGGTTGCCAATCTGATAGTATGTGAACCCCCTTTTTTTAAAATAAAGGACCGGATTTTTTAAAACAGAGCAAATTAATTGAGAGAACAATCCCACAGTGGAAAGTTACAAAATTGGCTGGCAAGACCATGTGCACGCCCAGTGAGTGTGAATGGTCAGGTATCATGTGTTTTAGGTTGTATAGTGTTAACAGAAATAATTTTTCACACAATCTCTGATTGTTTTCATTCTAAAACGCAGCAATGCACTAGTGTAGTGGGAAGCACGATCGCTTCACAACAAGAAGGCCGCTGGTTCGAACCTCTGTTAGGTCAGTTGGCATTTCTGTGTGAAGTTTGCATGTTTTCCCCGTGTTCGAGTGGGTTTCCTTCTGGTGCAGTATAGGTGAATTGGGTAAGCTTAATTGTCCGTAGTGTACAGTATGTGTGTGCAAGAGTGTGTATGGGGGTTTCCCAGTGATTGGTTGCAGCTGGAAGGGCATCAGTTTTTAGAAACAGTTTCTATTTCCTCAACATCACAGCAAAACATTAGCATAAACAAAAAAGATAATATCACCTCAGGTACAGATTATGTGCATTATTTAGGGTTAAATGCTACCAATGTACGTTTTAAAGTCATGTTACATGACAATTATTCCCATACTAATAAAAGCAGCAGCAGATAATTTACCTCAGATCTTGAAAATAAATTTGAAAAGAGTTTGAAAATGAAAGTCCATGACTCGGCTAGGCTAGTTCCAGTAATAGCAAGGCTTACAAAATTTCTAAATTCCTGGTAGCCTTCGGGCAGGCACTCTTCAGTTTTTGGTAGCACGAATATAAATTAAAGTAGCCCAAATAGAAAATGCATTATTTATTAAAGAGCCCCTATTTTGGGTTTTGAAATCGACCTTCCATGTAGTGTGTAACACAGCTTTATGTGAAGTGAAATATCCAGCTTAAGCTTAAATCTGTAAGTGGACAGTTTTTAAAACTATTGATTCATCTATAAGAGTCGATTCATAGTGGTTTAAATGAATCATCTTGATAACGAGTCTTCAGCCGGTTTGGCGTGACGTCGATACGAAACATAATGGTTGCGCCCGCAGACCCACAAAATTTAAACCTGCAGCCCCGCCAACTAACACAGCAGCAGTTCTTGAACTTGCTCCCAAGACAGTACATACTGCCACATGATTGACAAAGGCACATTGGGCACTCAAGGGCACTAAGCTGTTTGCATTTAAAGAACATTAAATTTTTCTGTGTGAAATACAAGGGGTTTTATATACAATAGTATTGAACAGTTCATTCCAGTGCATTAATCTGAGAGTATGCTGTGGGAGCGAGTTCAAGCCAAATAGTGAGAACAGCGCCTACTAGGGTCACAGAATACGATGGTCACAGAATTTGGACACGTGCAAAATAAGGACAAATTATTAGGTACAAGTCAAACAAAGGCATGCTGGACCAGTGCTGGTGCACAGCACTGAATTGGGCAAAGCAGAGTACAGGTAAGCCCTGAGAACATAACATTTCAGCAAGAGGTGCCAAAGCAATGGTTGCAAATAGAAATGATCTACAGCTGAGAAGGGAGAAAAGCTCCAAAATGAAAGATAATTAATGAAGTCAGACCTGGCCCATGACACATTCATAAGTGTAAGTAAATAGCTGCCTCCTTGTTTTCTCTAGCTTGTAAAGTATGTATTTAATTGTGTTTAGTTATTTGTCTGAATAACACTGTTGAGAACTGGGTACTGTTTACTGTGGTGTTAGTAAGTTTACTTTGAAGCGTGTTTCGGGCGTCTGCTGCGATCGGATCCTATACCAATGTTGGCGACCCGGGGGCTTGATAAACTGCGCTGGGCATTTTACTGTCTTGCACTGAGCGCTGTCAACCAATGGCAACAGGCCTGTCATCGGTCCAATCAGCGCAGATTAGCTTCGCGCTAAGGAGGGGTTTGGGAACAAATGAATCGCTGAACAATTTATATGGGAGTGGCTGGGATAATTAGGTAAAAATAAATGCATATTATAAGACCATGAAAGTGTTTTTTGACCTTTGTTGTTGGAGACCTATAAAACTGAAATATGACCCTTTTTAATGTATAATAGGGGCTCTTTAAATAAAATAAAAACATACATTTACTAAATAAAAAAATTATATAATGGCATTTGTTATAGGCAATATATTTATTTTTTAAATAACCAAAATTGTATAATTTTACTTTAAGTTTTTATTAAATTTTTTTAAATAATGATGTTAAGTAACATTGTTTCAGGTTATTTTTTGCCATTATAAAGACATTTTAAAATAGTTTTATCTATATATCTCTGTGATCTCTGAGTGGGTGACGAGTGTGTGCTTCAGTGCTGCGCATTTAAGTACAGAACAAGCGATTAAACTGACAGAAACACTGCGTTATTTGGGAGGTAGTTGTTTATGCTGTGGTTATTCTCCTTTATTATTAACAAGTAGATGTATTGCTGCCCTATCAGCAGCACAATACATACATAATTATTCATTTTGTGATAAAATGTAAAAGCATTGAAATATATTTTTTCTCCCACTGGCCTGCCAACTAGCATGTAGATAAATTTTGGTAGCCCGACTGAAAATACAATAGCCCAGGGACGTTGGGCTACAGGATTTTACGAGCCTTGACTAGGCTAATTTTAATTATGTTAAATTGGTTTAATATGTATCAATTACATTATAACACTTACCATTTCGTTGGGAGTGCAGTGGCTGACATTTAAATGAATGGCTATATTATATAAATATTTATGTAGTGTCACGTTGTGTTTGGTGCAGAGAGCTAAATTGCTTATTGCTGGAGACTTGTCATGTCACATTAGCTAGGACAAACTTAGTTAGTTAGTTAGTTATTTAGTACACAGTGTTATATGTTACACAGTGAATATAAAAACTGAAAAAAAAATGTTAGACAGAGTTTACTGAAAAGATAAGTATTAACAGAAAGTGAAAAGAACAGAAATGCAATGGATTCAGAGCATCATTAACTAGCATATTAATATAACTCACTTCAAGTAGTCATTGTACAGGTGATTGGTCAGTCTCACTCTGAAACACAGTTTCAGTTCATTGATTCCCAGCTTTAAGAAGTTATTCACTAGAGATATCTGAGGAAGCAAGCAAAAATACATATGTATGAAATATGCATGGCTATTAGTTTAACTGCAGTACAGTAACAAGACATTACTCTCCTACCATTGAATATAAACAACGACTAAAATAATTATTTCTGCATTAATACATCTATAATGCATAATCACGGTTCATCATGAGAAAGTAACTTAATTTTAAATAGAACATGAATATACTAAATTATTGCCCCTTTATTGATGTGATAATATGATCCCCTAATTACTAACCACTATCTATTATTTTATCGATATCTAACTAATATGAACAATGCCTTGTCAACAGACATGTAAAGCAGGTCACAGTGACTCTGTCCAAAGTTTAGTCCACTTACAAAAGGCATGACTGTGATGAAGTTGACCAAGTATCTTTTGAAAGTAGTCGTTGAACGTCCAATGATTGCACTGCAACACACACACACACACACACACACACACACACACACACACACACACA